>MUHK01007911.1:0-12132 GCA_002151225.1 Paramoeba pemaquidensis
TGTATGTATGTATGTATGTATGTATGTATGTATGTATGTATGTATGTATGTATGTATGTATGTATGTATGTATGTATGTATGTATGTTTGTTTGTTTGTTTGTTTGTTTGTTTGTTTGTTTGTTTGTTTGTTTGTTTGTTTGTTTGCTTGCTTGCTTGCTTGTTTGTTTGTTTGTTTGTTTGTTTGTTTGTTTGTTTGTTTGTTTGTTTGTTTGTTTGTTTGTTTGTTTGTTTGTTTGTTTGTTTGTTTGTTTGTTTGTTTGTTTTACCTCTCCTCTAAAAAAGTCGAGCAACATAGATTTCAACAACTTGTAATCTTCTTTGTACTAAAGAAAGAGAAAGGGGAAGGGAAGAGAAAGGAAAGGAATCAATATCTATTGTTTTCTCCCCTAACCCCTCTCTTTCTTTTTTTCTTTCTTTTCTCGTCTCTTTCTCACCTCAAATTTATCTCCTTTAAACACAAAACAAGCATTAGAACCAATAGCGCTCTTCACAGATTGCAATTTTGTCATTGAAGTAAAATTCGAAACACCCACTTCAATCATATCCAACAAACTCTCCTGTTATTAAAAAAAAAACAAAAAAAAACGATGAGAAAGAGGTGAAAGAGACAAAGAACAAAAAAGAAAAAAATCCAAACATCAAAGAATCGCCCAAAGGTAAGGTTATTGGGTCGTTTTTTTGAGTGTGAACCAAAACAAAATAGAGCACTTTCACTTTTTTTCCCCAAAAACTCAAGGGAAGAAGGGTTTTCAAAGGGACGAATCATGTTTTTTTTTGTGTAAGGGATAGCATGGGGATGTTTAAGCTGTCTGAGCTCGCTCATAAGCTGCATTGGGGTGAGAAAGAGAAAGATAGAGGGAAAATAAACAAAAAATAAAAACCTGGCTCAACTCCAAAGAAGATTTTGTTCCTTTCAAAAACATGGCTGTTTTACATGGCTCAATCACCTGAGGAAGCCTCTTTTCCATCCTTCTCTTCGTCCTTAACGAGTGCCTCTTCTTCAACAACGGCTTTGCCCCACTCCTATCCCCCTCCTTAATGATTCCCTTCAATTTCTTCTCCTCCTTCTTCGCCTCCAACATCCCCTCCTTCCTCTTGGCTGACGCCCTCTTTTTTTGTTGTCCTTGCTTTACCATCTCTCTTTCTCTCGTCGATTTGCTTGAGGTCTGGAAAAAAACGAGAAAATAAGCGTTAGGCCCCTAAAAATAGGATTCCAAAAATAGCCGTTACAAATAGTTTCCTAAAAAAGTATAAATGTAAATATATGGGACCATTAAAACAAAAACCTTCCAATTTAGGGAAACCATAATGGTCCCTATTTTGGGTCTTTGCGTTGAGCGAAAAAGAAAGAAGCAGGAAAGCCCCCAAGGCAATCATGATGATGAACAGACTTGTTTTCTCTCGTTCTTCCGCTGTGTTGCTTCAGGTTCATCCTCCTTTTTGATTTTTGTTTATTTGTCTCTGTTTATTTTTATTTTTTTTTCCTCCTTCTTCCTCCCCTTTTTTCCTTCTCTTGTTGTTCGTTTCTGTAACAACCTTTCCCTCAGCGATCCTTGTCCACCTCCTCTCCTGCGCTTGCTCTCCCCACACACGATGAAATGTTGAAGATTTTGGAGGTTGATGGAAAGGTTGACCCCTTCGTGAAGGAGATCATCGGTAACTTCCGTCTTGATGAAGAGAAGGAGATTCAACTCATTCCCAAGATCGAGGCCTCCGTGAAGAAAATGGAAACGGTTGTCAGCATTTTGGGAGGAGGGGCTGCCCCCAAGGTAAATTTTTTTTTCTTTCTTTCTTTCTTTTCTTTCAATTTTGGTCCTCCTTCTTTGCTCTTTTTCTGATTGGAAACCATAGGGATTCGATGCCAAGAAGATCAAGGCACAATACGAAGGTATTGATATGGCTGAGACCCTCGCCTCTGTGAAACAGCGCCTTGAGATTGTCAAGAAAGGTTTGAACAGGCCCTCTTTTCTTCTTTTCATCCTTCTTTTCATCCTTCTTTTCCTTCTTCTTTTCCTTCTTCTTTTCTTTCTTCTTTTCTTCCTTCTTTTCCTTCTTCTTTTCCTTCTTCTTTCCTTCCTTTTTTCTTCCTTCTTTTTTGTGTCCCCTTTTTTCTAATGGCATTCATTTTCTTCCCCAACAGCCTCCGAGAAGCTTCACTACTTTAAGCAAGTTGAGAGCGGGGAAGTTACCCCTACTTTCAAGTCCATTGCTGATTTGGTAAGTTCCCCTTTTTTTGATTTTGTTTTCTTTCGTGGAGTTCAAAACTGCTCTTTCTTTCTATCACAACTTCGAAATCTTTTCTCATTTCCTCTCTTTCTCTTTTTGATTTCTTTTTCTTTCTTTCTTTCTGTTCTTTTAGACCGGCTCCACCGAGAATGATGTTAAGGAGTCGAGCCAGGCCCAAGCAAGAAGGTTTTTCCCCAGCCCCTCCAACTTTGAGAAGGCTGTGGCTGCCCTTGGAGAGGATGACTTGAAGAAGTTTGTCTTTTTTATTATTATTATTCTCTCTCTTTGGTGTTGTTATTTCGGAGGAGGAAAAAATTCTATTCCTCTCTTTTCTCTCTTTTCCTCCAAACTCTCACCTCCTTCCCTCTCTCTTTCTCTCTCAATAGGTACAACTTGGTCAAGGATGCTTTCCCTGAGGAACAAAAAGAGCTCTCGAAGGAGGCTAAGGAGCTTCTTGGGTATTAAATAAAAAAAATAAATTAGAGAATTTGAAAATCAAATCAAAAAAAAAAACAAAAAATGTTCAACTTTAGATCTCCAAGGAAGTGTTGAAATCAACTCTGGAGAGAGGAGAGAGGAAGAATTTTATTTTTCTGAGAGCTTGACTGGCAACCTGCAACTTCGTTGGGTGCGAAGGTGAATGTCGGTCAAGGTGGCAACACCAACCCAGAAAAACAGAAGAAGGAAACTTCTCCGTTTTCTTCGCCAATTTTCGCTGCGGCCAACATTTTGGGATAGGGATATCGAAAAAAGTGTAAATATTAATACAACCAAGTAATACATATCCCAAATTTTGCAAGTCGAAGAAACATTTTTTGGTTTCTTCTTGCCCTGGGAAACAACCCAACAGGAAGTATGAATGTTAGGGTTGCCGTCAATTATGAGAGGGTAGCCCCTGTTCCCACCAATAAGGTTTCTTTCTTTTCTTATTCTCTCGCTCTCTTTCTTCTCTTTCTTGTCTCTCTTTTGGTTGTTCTTTTTTGCAATGCTCAAAAAGAAGCGGCTGCAGCCAAGGTTTTGGGTATTGCTGTTGGCCGTTTTTTTTGTTGATCTTGTTTTTGTCTTTTTGTTTTTGTCGTTGTTGTATTTGGGAATGAATCTTAGAGTTGCGGTTAATTATGAGAAAGTTGCCCCAACCCCCGCCTGCAAGGTTTCTTTCTTTCCCCCTTCTTTTCTTCCCACCTTGGTCTTCTTCCTCTCCTCTTGGGAAGTTGTCTTTCTTCGTTGTCTGTCAATTTACTCTTCTTGTGCCTTATTTCTTTCTAAATCCTCTCACTCCCTTCCCCTTTGTAGACGGTTGTGTTAATTAATCACATGATTGTCCAAACAACTCAGTTCGTGAACAAATTTTCTTATCTTTGTGATCAAAAACTTCTCCAGGTTGAGAGAGTGGGTCGTTGAAGAGAAGGCCGTTGAAGAGAGGGCTGTTCAAGAGAGAGAGTGTGAGAGTGAGAGAGAGTGAGAGAGTGAGAGAGTGAGAGAGTGAGAGAGAGTGAGAGAGTGAGAGAGAGTGAGAGAGTGAGAGAGAGTGAGAGAGAGTGAGAGAGAGTGAGAGAGTGAGAGAGAGTGAGAGAGTGAGAGAGTGAGAGAGTGAGAGAGAGTGAGAGAGAGTGAGAGAGTGAGAGTGAGAGAGAGAGAAAGAGAGAAAAATAATCCCCGATTTCTGTTTTGCTGCCCCTTTTCCATGTTCCCTTTCTTCCCTGTTTTCCTCTCTTTTCAAAATAGGTGAGCAAAGATCTCCAAAGGGTTGAAAATACTCTTGCGATTCTTGAGGTCTCTTTCTTTCTTTCTTTCTTTCTTTCTTTCTTTCTTTCTTTCTTTCTTTCTTTCTTTCTTTCTTTCTTTCTTTCCTCTTTGGGTGAGGGGGATTGTTGGGTCCATAATATTGTAACCCGCCTCTTTCGGTCAAAAGCCCAGGACACCCTCTCTTTTCTTTTCCTGTTGTTTTTCTTGTTGTTTTTCTTGTTGTTTTTCTTGTTTGTTTGTCTTTGTGCCTGGATGCCTGGCTTTAAAAGCAGTATCTTCCTTTAGACAACCTGCTCTTCTTTGTTGCTTACTTCTTTCTTGAACAAAAAAACAAAAAAACAAAAAAACAAAAGGGCAAACTGGCATCTATTCCTGATTTGGAAAATATCACTGCCCCTGATGTAGCCGCTCCTGCTGCTGCTGCTTCTGCTGAAGGTGGGGAAGGTGGCGCCCCTCCCCCCCCCCCCNTCCCCCCCCTCCTCCTGGAGGTGAACCAGCTGGTTCTTTTCTTTTCCTTTCCTCTTTTCCTTTCCTCTTCTCCTCATCCAATCGATTAACCTTGGTGATGCTTTCTACTCCTATTTTTCTTTCTTTTTCTTTTTCCTACAGCTGAAGAAGAAATTGCAGCCCACGATGGACCCACTGTCCAAGAGGATCCCCGATTTGCAAAATATTTTAAAATGCTCAAAATGGGGGTTCCTCAGCCGGTCGTGAAGCAAAAGATGCAATTTGAAGGATTTGATCCTTCTATTTTGGGTTTATTTTTCTTTTCCTTTCTTTTCTTTTCTTTTCTTTTCTTTGTTGACAGAAAAAAGTAATCGTAGTCATTGTTGTTTTGTTCTTTCTCTCTCCTCTCTTGCTCTATCCCTTCCAATTCCCTTCTAACTCCATTTTTTTTAGACAATCCAAATGCCGCTGCTCCTCCCGGAGGCGATAGTGGAGGGGGGGGAGGGTTCGACGAAGAGGATGAAGAAGACGAGGAAGAGGAATCGGAAGAAGAAGATGATGATTTCTAAAGTAAACTTTTGAGAAGGGAGGTAATTGTGATAGAATGTTGGTGGTGCTGAAGAAGATGGTTTTGGAGTTTTAATTAAAGTATTGATACCCAATTTTCCCGTTTTTTGAGATAAGTGGGCGACTTCCCAGCAAGCGCCTTTTTATGATTTCCCTTGTTTTGTTATTTGTTAAGTCATAAGGGTTTTGATCATCAGCGTTTTGAGCCGTCGGGAGTGGATGAGAAACCGTGAAATAACCATCCCAAATGAACTGGGGCGCTAAAAAATACAATAGCTAAATAATGCGCCCTAATATTTTTTAAAAATAGGTATGGAATTTTTGGTTCGTTTTTGTGTGGTTGGTGGGAATGCAGGAACCGTTTCAAAAAAACAAAACCAAAAAAAATAAACGGTCATACTTTTTTGAAATGAGAGGACCGTTTCTTTTCTGTTGCTGATTTTTTTTTTTTCTTTGTTGTCCGTCCCCCTCCCTTTATTTTTGTCCCTTCCTTTTTCTTTTTCTTTTTTTTGACATGTCTTTCCGCGCTTCTCTATTACTGATTACACCCAAGGGGGCTCATGGGCCAATTCTTCCTCTTGCCCAGGGTTCCAACTTTAATTTCGGAAGGTTTTCTTTTTTTTTTTCTTGTTTGATTTCTTCTCTCTTCTTTTGTTCTTTCTCTTCTAATCCTGCCCTCAGCAACACTGATTGCAACGTCCGTCTTCGTTTTGACGGTATTCATGACCAACACTTCACCATCAAAACCGACGACAACTTCAAAACTATCCTCACAGCCTATGGCCCAAATGTTGTGGTCGATGGAAAAAGCTTATACAAGGGTGACTCAGTGGAGTTACTCACCACCCAATGCGAAATTATGGTTTTCCACCGAAAATTTGTCTACTTTGTCGGCGATGACAAGCCTGTTCAAGCGAAAAAGAAGACCAAAAAGAAAGCCAAAAAAAAGGTTTCAGAGGAAAACCTCCCCCCCAATGCTGCGACCCAAAATGTCACCACACAAGAAGGCTCCCCCGCTTGCCCCATCATCTCCACCCCCTCTCGAAAGCGGGTGCGCTCCTCCGCGCTCGCCAACAAGGGAACCCCTCTTCGCGACATCCTCCAACACCACGACGCACCAACCACCGAACAACTCCCCTCCGATCCACGCACCCCCAAGGTCTCCAGGGAAGCTGCCACCCCCAATGCTGCGACCCAAAATGTCACCACACAAGAAGGCTCCCCCGCTCGCCCCATCATCTCCACCCCCTCTCGAAAGCGGATGCGCTCCTCCGCGCTCGCCAACAAGGGAACTCCTCTTCGTGACGTCCTCCAACACCACGACGCACCAACCACCGAAACACTCCCCTCCGATCCACGCACCCCCAAGGTCTCCAGGGAAGCTGCCACCCCCCGACGAAAAACCCCCCGATCGATGCTGAGAGCTGGAGCTGGAGCGCCAATGACTCCGAAGCAAACGATGACAATGGAGCAAGCTTTGACTGCGTTGGGGACACCGGTTCCTTTGGACTCTTCTCTTTCCATGAAAAAGGGGAAGGGGACGCCTGTCGCTGAAAAGGAGGCTTCTTCTCAGAAGAGTGGAGGGGCTACCCCTTCGAAGAGAGTTCCTACCCCTGTTGTTACTGGGAAGGCCACTCCTTCGAAGAGGGGGCTTACTCTTTCCACACAACAGAGAGTTGGAACTCCTGTGGTTGACAAGGACATTTTTGCAGCAGAGGAGGAGTCTCTGGAGAGCTCTTTTGAGGAGGTGGCTCCTGAAGTTCATGATGTTCTCCCTACTACTGTTTGTCCTGATGTTTTTACTCCTTTCAGGGAGGAGAAAGAGGAGGACGAGAAAAAAGAGGAGGAAAATAAGGAGGAAGAAAAGGAGAAGGGGAAGGAGGGGAAGGAGGGGAAGGAGGAGAAGGAGGAGAAGGAGGAGAAGGAGGAGAAGGAGGAGGAGGAGAAGGAGGATGAGGTTGATGGGGATGAGACCGATTTCAGCGAAGATATGCCAATGACCCCTCCAACTGTTGGGGCTACTCCGACACGAATGAGTCCTACCCCTAAGAAAAGTTACCGTTCGCCAGCATTGAAGGGGAAAGATCATCGAAGAGCTTTGTTTCCCGAAATGGATCGTTCTTTTGATCAAGCTCAGGAGAAGAAGAAGGAAAAGGAGAGGGAGGAGGGAGAGGAGGAGGAGATGGAAGGAGAAATTGGGGAATTAATGGAAAAGAATGAAGAAAAGGAAGAAGAAAAGGAAGAAGAAAAAGAAGAACGAGTACAAGGACAAGAAGATAAAAGTGGCCCTCCCCGAAAACGTCGCCGAAAGATCCAATCCTTCCCAAAATCAAGCTCTTCTGCCACCTCTTTAGGGCCGAGTTTGAGCGGCGGAGTCGCCACAACCAGAAAGGGCAAGGAAGTGAGGGGGAACAAGTGTTACTCTTCTACTTGTAATGTCTTTGTTTCTTTTCCTGAGTTGTTGCTTGCGAAGCAGATGCAGAATGTCGATGCACAGGTTTATTTCCTTTGTTTCCTTTGTTTATGTTTCTTTTAAAGAAGCTTTTTTTTTCTTCCAAGAAATCTTTTTCCCCTCTTATCTCAACTTTTTTATTTCACAGGCGTGTGAACCTGCGCCTCGACATACTACACCAGAGCAGACGGACAACCAAGAAGAAACAAACACCACCACCGACAAGTCAGAGGTTGATTGCCTGATGGAAGGGGAGAAGGGAGAGGCGGCAGTTGAGAAAGAAAAAGAGGACAGTGTGATTGGATTGGATGAAAGCACTATTAATGTGATTGAGGGTGGAGAAGAGAGGGGGGTTGAAGAGGCTCAAAAAACGACCACTGAAGCAACCAAGACGGTTGGAAAGTCTGGAAAGAAGGGGAGGTCGAAGAAGCGAACTGGTTTGTTTTCTTTCCTTTCCTTTCCTCTCCTCTCCTCTCCTCTCCTCTATCCTTTCCTCTCCTCTCCTTTCCTCTCCTCTCCTCTTCTCTCCTCTTCTCTTACCTCTCCCCCCTAGCCTTCATTAAACAAGCAGGCGTCCCTATCCGTCTCAAGCGAAACACTAACAAAGCTGAGAGAAGAAAAGCAATGAAGAGAGTCACAGACGTTGTTACTTCTATGTTGCTCCATCATGCGGACAGAGCAGCCAGGAGGGAGAGTTTGGGTTTGGGGAGGAAGGAAGAGGAGGCGATTGAGGAAGAAGAGAAGGAAGAAGAGATGAGAGAGGAAGAGAAGGCTCCTGAGGTTTCCAGGGAAGGGAAGATGGAGGAAGAGAAGGAGGAGGAAGAAAAGGACGAAGATAAGATGGAGGAAGAGAAGGGCGATGAGACTGCCGAGAAGGCTTCCGAGGAGGTTGTTGAGGCTGAGGCTGACGCTGCCAAGATGGAGGTTGTTGCCGGGGTTGTCACCGAGGAGGTTGATCAGTCGAAGGAGGTTGAGGGGGCTGAGGTTGAAGTTGAGGTTGACGCAAAGGCTGAGGTTGAGGTGGACGCTGGGGAGATGGAGGTTGTTGAGGCTGAGGCTGAGGCTGAGGCTGAGGCTGAGGCTGAGGCTGAGGTTGAGGTTGAGGTTGAGGCTGAGGCTGAGGCCGAGGCTGAGGCTGAGGCAGAGGCTGGGGCTGGGGCTGGGGTTGAGGTTGAGGTTGAGGTTGAGGTTGAGGCTGAAGCGAAGGCTGAGGTTGAGGTTGAGGCTGAAGCTAAGGCTGAGGTTGCGACTGAGGCTGAGGCTGAGGCTGAGGCTGAGGCTGAGGTTGAGGTTGAGGGAGAGGCGGAGGTTCAAGCTGGGGCTGAGGCTGAGGTTAAAGCTGGGGCTGAGGCTGAGGCTGAGGCTGAGGCTGAGGTTGAGGTTGAGGTTGAGGTTGAGGCTGAGGTTGAGGTTGAGGCTGAGGCTGGTGCTGATGCTGATGCTGATGCTGATGCTGATGCTGATGCCGGTGCTGGTGCTGATGCTGATGCTGATGCTGATGCTGATGCTGATGCTGATGCTGATGCTGATGCTGATGCTGATGCTGATGCTGATGCTGATGCTGATGCTGATGCTGATGCTGATGCTGATGCTGATGCTGATGCTGATGCTGATGCTGATGCTGATGCTGATGCTGATGCTGATGCTGATGCTGATGCTGATGCTGATGCTGATGCTGATGCTGATGCTGATGCTGATGCTGATGCTGATGCTGATGCTGATGCTGATGCTGATGCTGATGCTGATGCTGATGCTGATGCTGATGCTGATGCTGATGCTGATGCTGATGCTGATGCTGATGCTGATGCTGATGCTGATGCTGATGCTGATGCTGATGCTGATGCTGATGCTGATGCTGATGCTGATGCTGATGCTGATGCTGATGCTGATGCTGATGCTGATGCTGATGCTGATGCTGATGCTGATGCTGATGCTGATGCTGATGCTGATGCTGATGCTGATGCTGATGCTGATGCTGATGCTGATGCTGATGCTGATGCTGATGCTGATGCTGATGCTGATGCTGATGCTGATGCTGATGCTGATGCTGATGCTGATGCTGATGCTGATGCTGATGCTGATGCTGATGCTGATGCTGATGCTGATGCTGATGCTGATGCTGATGCTGATGCTGATGCTGATGCTGATGCTGATGCTGATGCTGATGCTGATGCTGATGCTGATGCTGATGCTGATGCTGATGCTGATGCTGATGCTGATGCTGATGCTGATGCTGATGCTGATGCTGATGCTGATGCTGATGCTGATGCTGATGCTGATGCTGATGCTGATGCTGATGCTGATGCTGATGCTGATGCTGATGCTGATGCTGATGCTGATGCTGATGCTGATGCTGATGCTGATGCTGATGCTGATGCTGATGCTGATGCTGATGCTGATGCTGATGCTGATGCTGATGCTGATGCTGATGCTGATGCTGATGCTGATGCTGATGCTGATGCTGATGCTGATGCTGATGCTGATGCTGATGCTGATGCTGATGCTGATGCTGATGCTGATGCTGATGCTGATGCTGATGCTGATGCTGATGCTGATGCTGATGCTGATGCTGATGCTGATGCTGATGCTGATGCTGATGCTGATGCTGATGCTGATGCTGGTGCTGATGCTGATGCTGGTGCTGATGCTGAGGTTGAGGTTGAGGCTGATGCTGAGGCTGATGCTGATGCTGATGCTGATGCTGATGCTGAGGCTGAGGCTGGGGCTGAGGCTGAGATTGAAGCTGAGGCTGAGCTTGAGGCTGAGGCTGAGGCAGAGGCTGAAGCTGAAGCTGGTGCTGAGGCTGGAGCTGATGCTGAGGCTGAGGTTGAAGCTGAAGCTGAGGTTGAAGCTGGTGTTGAGGCTGAAGCTGAGGTTGAAGCTGAGGTTGAAGCTGAGGTTGAGGCTGACGCAAAGGCTGAGACTGAGGCTGAGGTTGAAGCCGGAAAAACTTATCTCTACAAGGAGGAAGAACTCAAGAAGATGAACCGCAAGAAGTTGTTTTCTCTTTGCGAGCGTCACTCTATCCCCAAGAAAGGAAAGAATGAATATCTCATCAGAGTATTGAGCGAGATTGTGGAGGAAGAGGAAGAGGAGGGAGAGGAAGAGGAAGAGGAAGAGGAGGAGGAGAAGGAGGAGGAATCAAAGGGAGAAGAGGTGGAAGAAGAGGTGGAAGAAGAGGTGGAAGAAGAGGTGGAAGAAGAGGTGGAAGAAGAGGTGGAAGAAGAGGTGGAAGAAGAGGCGGAAGAAGAGAAGGAAGAAGAGGTGGAAGAAGAAGAAGAACAGGAAGAAGAAGAGGAGGAAGAAAAGGAAAAGGGGGGATTGTGGGAAAAATCTGTTCTCATGGGGATGAAACGAAAAGAGTTGTTTGCCATCTGCAAAAACCTTGGAATCCCATGCCGTGGTACAAACTCCCACCTCATCGACCTCATCTTCTCCCACCGCGACGAAGAAGAAGAAGCCACCTCTTCTCTCCGCCCATCCCTTGTCAAGAAACCCACCAACAAGAAAGCCCTCCGTGTCACTTTCTCCATCGAACCCGAAGAAGAAGAAGAAGAAGAAGAAGATTTCCAGCCCAAGACAAGAGGGAAACGAAGGCCCTCCACCCCCACTCCCAAGAAAAGAACAACCCGCCGCGCTCCTCCTCCCGAAGAGAGCGAAGAAGAAAAAGAGGAAGAAAACAAGCCAGCCAAGAGATCCTCACGAAGGGGCTCCCTTCCCAAATCCCCGTCTGAAAGCGACACGGAGGGACGGGTGTCACGACGTTCGTCACGCCGTGGCTCTTTAGCTGGGGGAGAAAGCGACGCGGAGACTGAGTCGACTGGAAGGGGAAGGAGGAAGAGTGTGCGAGGAAAGGTGAAGCAGGTGGTGGAGGAGGAGGTAGAGGAGGAGGAGGAGGTGGAGGAGGAAGAGGAGGTGGAGGAGGTCGTGCTTCCAGCGAAAAGAGGGAGGAGAGCAGCTGCTTCTGTTCCAGCCACCCCCCCGGCTCCCACTCGAAAGAGGAGGAGGGGAGCGAAGGTCGAAGAAGAGTGCGGGAGCGAGGTAGAGAAGGAAGAAGAGGAAATGGTCCCCAGGAAGAGGACGAGGAGAGCGACAGCTGCGGCGCTGGCGCCTCGACGATCGACAAGGAGAAGATAATTATTTTTGTCTTTTTTTTCAATTTTGTTGTTCATGCTGCTGGTTCTTCTTGTCAGTCTTTTGTTCTCCTCGCTTTTCACACTCTGAAGATGAAAGTGGATTTTTTTTGTTGTTTATTTGGTTTTTTTTTGTAAATAAAATACTTAAGTCTTAGAAATTCTTTCTTTTTCTTTCTTTGGTTGCTGTTTTCCTTTTCTCCTTGCACGCCCAATCGCTCTTCTTTTTCTTTCTTTCGTTACTGTTTCCTTTTTTGTTGTTTATTTGGTTTTTTTTTGTAAATAAAATACTTAAGTCTTAGAAATTCTTTCTTTTTCTTTCTTTGGTTGCTATTTTCTTTTCCTAATTCCAGCAACCGCCAATCGCTCTTCTTTTTCTTTCTTTCGTTACTATTTCCTTTTTCTTTTTCTATTTCCTCGCTAAGCTTCCACAGTGGGTCTTTCATAATCACCATCTGAATCAGGCGGGATTAAAAGCCCAAAATCTGATCCTGGGGGGGGAGAGAGGAGATGAGAGATGGGGAACGAATCAGCAAAGACATTATAATCCACCCACCCA
>MUHK01007917.1:3889-12427 GCA_002151225.1 Paramoeba pemaquidensis
TTGTTCACATAAAAGATAAAATCAGAGAAGAAAAAAAAAACTTGAAAAGAGTGTGCTGCAAATCAGGGATTGGAAGAGTGGGAATTGGAACTTTGTTGTCCTTGTCCTTATTGAAGTCATTTTCTGGTCCAGGGATCTGCCCACAAACCGACTCCTTCCCCACCAACACCCCCGCTTCCAGTCCTCGCAATGAACTCATGGCAACAGCGGAACTCTTTCTGGAAAAAGCAAAAACACAAAAGAATGTTTTTTTTGGGAGGGACTGGAAATCGATTCTCGAAAAATTGAAAAAGACTTTTTTCAAAATCCCCTTGCGGAAAATCGAGGATTTTAAAAAATTGTTCTTGGGGACGGGGCATTTGTTTCATTTAATTTTGCTTTTCCCAAAATCCGATTATCCTCGAAACTCAAAAAAATTCCCCGTCCCCTGTGCAAATATTTTATCAAGTCGCCAGGCTCAGGGATCGATCCACCACCGACCCTGAAAACTTCACCAAAAAATTGGCAGGATCGGTGGTTGTCCGAATCAAAGCTTTCATGGGATGAGAACAAAGAGTCCCTCTTATTGCTTTTAGCGCCCAGAATACTGTGGACGAGGGAGAATCGAGGTGGGTTCCATCGGAGCGGAGGTTGGGGAGACTGAAGGTGGCGGTGTCTGGGGGGGATTGAGAGAGGAAGGGAGATAGAGGGAGAAGAGAGAGAGAGAGAGACCCGCTTTTGGGTGGGAAATCCAGTGGGGGAAGGCTTTTGAAAAAGCCTCTTGATTGTTTTGTGCAGTTGTCCACCACCTGAATAAAAAATGTGGGCTTAGTGATTTTGAAGGTGCTAGTTTTTCTAGATCTTTGGGGGTTCTCACATTTTCTTGTAGCCATCTTCACTGACTGGGTCATTTGTTGACAGATTTTCATCTCTCTCCTGAGAAACAAAGGGAAAACAAATTAGAAATAAAGAAGACGCTATTGACATCCACATCCACACACCTCAAGAAGAAATATCGGTTTTGGTCGAGAAAGAAAGCCCAAATGTACTCTCCCTTTGTTTTGTTTGATTTGTTTGAGATGAAGGTTCAGTTTTTTGCTCTCTCTCTTTCTCTTTCTCTTTCTCTCTCTTTCTCTTTCTCTTTCTCTTTCTCTTTCTCTTTCTCTTTCTCTTTCTCTTTCTCTTTCTCTTTCTCTTTCTCTTTCTCTTTCTCTTTCTCTTTCTCTTTCTCTTTCTCTTTCTCTTTCTCTTTCTCTTTCTCTTTCTCTCTCTTCTTTCTCTCTCTTCTCTCTCTCTTTCTCTTTTTTTTCTTCTCTATTTCTCAGACGTACAAAGATAAATTCGCAGAGTGAGCGCAAATTTACTTGCTTGAAATGGTTTTCCATTCATGACACTCTCCACAGTGTGTGAGTCTTTGACCACCATCGCGATCTCTGAGTCTCTTGATCCAAGAAGAGACCGATCATTGATATTGGCACTCCCCATGATAACTATTGTTCTGGTTGTCAATATTGTGATTGTGATTCTTGTGTCTGGGTACACAAACCTGTCCGATCATCAATGATCATTAACTTTGAATGAACATATATTTGCTCAACTTTTGGAGTGTACACCCCAGATTTAGTGCGCAAAAAATCGAAGGTGCGAAGACAGTAAAAAGAAATGTGATTTTCAATCTCATCTTCTCCCATTTTTGTTAATAATTGCCCCTGTATGGATTTTTCTCCTTTATAAATAGTTTGCATTTGCCATCTGTGGAAACACACAAAAAAGAAGAGGAAACAATGAGAAGTTAGTCCACCTTCCTGCCTAACCCCTTTCCCCCTTTCTCCTTCCCTCCCAAACCTGAGGAGTGTTTGAACATTTTCACTCTCTAATTCACCTTCTGGAAACACAGGAAGAACAACAATGACGCGAAATGTTTTTTTCCACCTGTGAGCATGTAGAATTTTTCTTTTTTGTGTTGATTGTTCAAATTAAAATATTTGTGATGATAGGGGCTGTTTTTGTGTCGCAAACTTGATTATCTCCTGAGCAATCGAATTTTTGACATTCTCTTCTCCTGCTGTGGAGCTAATGAAAAATTGTTGTTCAATGTAAATGTAATGCTCTGCTTTTCGAATTTCACGAACATATGCATCCAAAATACTTTTCTAAACAGGAGTGTGAGAAAAGATGGTGAGGGAAAAATGAGTTGTAAGGACTGTGCTAACTTCAGTTGTCACCCCTCCTGACCATGTCCCCAACGATCTCACACATTGTACAAAGCAAGTTCCATTCATTTCCCTAATTTTTTCGAGTCAAAAACAAAACAAGGAAGAAAAAAAAAAAATGTGTTCAATACCATTCATTTCGTGTATGAAGAACAGGGTATTCATAAGTTGGTCGATGATGGTTCCATCTTTGAATGAAATTCCGTGCCACATCTGCAGCTGATCCCCCCTCCACTCTATAAAAAAATGTGGTCAAAAACGAGAAAAAAATTTAAAAATTAAAAATTGAGATCTACCTCATTTGAACGTCGTGCCAGGGCATACGTGGGGAGAGTGCTCGGTCCAGGTGACAATTAAATGGGATGTCGCACTGTGACAAAGCGCGAATCGACGGGTTGTAGTAGTCTTTGCCTGGCCAGGTGAGGGAGAGGTGACATTGGTCTGCCTGTTGATATGGGGTGCGTGTGAGTGGAAAAGATGATTTAAGTTCTCTCTCTCCTCCATCCCCTCCATCCCTTCCCGTAAACCAATCGATAAGAAATATCATCATATCTCCCAAAACAAATGTCCAAACCCCCCACAAAACCAATTTTTTGATCGATTGTCACAAATTTTTGGTGATGGGAATACACAACTGGGAACTCAGGAGGGTGGGTGATAACCTGGGAGAGAAAGTGAGAAGATAGCATTGCAATGAAATTATATCCTAACAAAACCAACCTGGATGTTTTTTGATATCCCTCGCAACACATTTGCAGCATATTCCGACGCCAAATCAACAGCTATCTTTGTTTCCTTCCAAATCAACACAAAAACCCTCACGCCCCTCTCACAACACCTCTCTAACACCCCACACAACTGACTTCTCTCAATACAATCCCCACAGAATCCGTCCCCCTCCCCCTTGCCTCCCTCTTTCCCCCCTCCCTCCCCCTCTCCTGAATTGAGACAACAGTGGGAACCAGCAATGCACTGGCCCTGAGTGAGCCTATCTGGGTTTCGAAGCAAATAAATTTCCGGAGAAACAAACCAACCAGCAATGAAAATGTCATTTTTTGCGGATAAAAGAGAGAGATAGAGGGATTTGTAGTATTCTCTGGCTGTGACGAACCATTCTGGGAAGGAGTGAGATTTTGTTGTGGGAAGAGAGAAAGAGAGAAAGAGAGGAAGAGAGGAAGAAAGGAAGAGAGGAAGAGAGGAAGAAAGGAAGAAAGGAAGAGAGGAAAAGAGGAAGAGAGGAGAGGAAGAGAGACCTGCTGAGCATTTTTCTCGGACTGGGGCAAAAGAAGAAGAAGGGTTTATTGGAATGGGGCTTCGAAGGTGAGAGTGAAGAGCGTGAATCCAACATTGATATGATTTCACATCTGGGGCTCTGTAACTAAAAGAAAAATATTGAGGAAGAAAAAAAAAAAAAAAAATCCAAATAAAAAATCACCAATATTTTTTCCATCCTTGCTGTTTAACAATTAAACAAAATTGTAGCGAACTGCCATCTAGTTCACACAATCGGCACTGAGAGAGATGGCGAACAGAACGAGGGTGATGAAGAAGATGGGGGGGGGGGAAATGAAGGAACTTCATAAGGAGAGTAGGGGTTGAGAAAAAATACCTCTTTCTCCATTTTCCTCTCGATTGCTCTTCTAAGTACCCCTAAGTTGTGAGTGAGTGATTGTGTATTTGAACACTTGTGCTTATGACCTCTATCATATTCTTCATTCAATTTCCCACTCACCTCATAATACAACCTCCCTGGATCGACTAATTTTGAAGAGAAAAAATCTCGAAATTGCATTCCAATTTCCTCAAATTTCCCAAGCAGACCCAATTTTTTGAACGCTGTTGTGAGAGGTTGTTCCTGTTCTCTCTTTATTTCTCCTTCTCTTTTTCTTTCTTTTTCTGCTTTTTCGATCTCTTTTTGCCATCTCACGAACATCCACACTAATTCTCCATATGATACTCCATCCTTTCTTTCCTCCCACTCTGCTTCTTCCGGTCCCTCCTCTTCTTTTCCCTCCCTTCTCTCAATCCCCTCCTTTCCAACTTTTCTCCGGGAAGAAGGATCTGGAGGAGAGGCAACTGGGAGAGAAGAGCTGCTACTTTCGGGAGAGGAAACAAGGGAAGGGGGGGGGAGGAGGGGAGGGGACCCTTGATCTTGAGCATTGGAACAAGATTGAGAAGGAGAAAGAGAAGGAGAAAAGGTGTAGGTAGAAGAGGGTGATCCAGAGTAAGCGGGTGAAGAAGTAGGAGGAGAAAAAGGAGAAAAATAAGGGACAGGTGTTGGTGATGAAGGGGGACAGGAGCATGAAAAAGGTGATGGTGAAGGTAAAACAGAAATGGAAATCGAAGCCATTGGTGGTGGTGAGAGTGATAATGGCACCGGTGACTGTGTTGATGGTGGTCGTGGTGATGAGAGTGGTGACTGGGATGGTGGTGATGATGGTGATGGTGGTGGTGTTAGTGATGGTGGTGGTGATGATGGTGATGATGGTGGACGACGAGAGCGAGGAGAACAAAGGGAGCGAAGAGAGCCAAGAGGGGGAGAAAAAGAAGAAGGAGAAGAAGAAGAGGTGGGGGAACGGGGAGTAGCAAAAGATTGGGTTGGCATAGGAAGATTAAATAATGTTTTGGGTTTTTTCGAAGGGATCATTTGGTAATGTTGTGCAGATTCAAATCTAGGAGAAAAGAAAGAAGGAAGGGGAAAGAAGCCAACTTTTCAGATTTTTTCAAACAATAGAAGTGTGTGTTGTGTGTGTGCAGACCTCTGAGCAGAATATGACATTCGATCATTTTCTTCTTCTTCTTCACCAAATAATTTCGATGGCAAATGATTGTGGCCAACATCTAGAACCTTCCTCAACGAAACACGATCGGTTGCACCATTTTTCCTTTTTTGGGTGGGGGAGGGTGGTGATGATGATAATGAAGATGTTGTTGATGAACTGTCCAAGTGTGAATGAAGGAGAGATAAAAATTTGGTTTTTTTGTCTTGGGTTTGTTTGATTGCTTGTTCTCCTTCTTCCTCTTCTTCTGATTCTGTCATTTCTGGATCCCAACCCCAATCCCACCCTTCTTCCCTTCCCTTCACGGCCTCTCCTTCTGCCTCACTCTCTTCCTGCTTTTCTTCCAAAAATAAAGACCACTTCCCATATAAACCCCCTTCTTCCCCCCCCATCACCGAGCTCTCCCCTTCTTCAAAACTCCTCCTCCTTTTCTTGTCCCGTTTCCCCTCTCCTTTCTTTCCACTTCCCATACTCCTCATGATTGAGGATTTTCCATCTCTTTTCCCATTGTGCTTTCTTCCATTTGTACCCACTTTCTTCTCCTCTCCCCTTTCCTGTTCCCCTTCAAACCCCTTCCCTCCATTTCTCTCCCCCTCGCTCTCCTCCCCCTCCCCTCCACACAAACGCAACATTTTCTCATGTTTTGTCCTTGGCGGAGGAGTGGGTACACCACCAGAGGACACTATGGAAGAAGAGAATGACCGCTTCCTCCTCTTCAGCGCCACCATTTCCGATGTTGCTCCTCCCTCTAATCGGTCCACTTTCGGAGAATTTTTCCACATGTTGAACACGTCTTTGGCAATAGTTTGAAAAAAAACTGGCTCATCCACGAACAAAATTTGGAGGAAACTGAGGATGTCGGGGAGGGTGACACGTCCGTTGCAATTGATGTCACAAAATTCAAAAAAAATTCGAAATTTGTCTTCTGTTGTCCCAAAGACCATCATGTTTGCTCCTAAATAAAATATTACGTAAAAATTGAACAAAGACAAAAGAACAATTTTAAAAAGATAAGAATCGAAAAGAACCTAAAGAAATCAGAACAGGGTTCCCAGAATCAGTCAAGGCCAAAATACGCTCCAAAACCAAGGCACTCACTCCCCCAAACAAACGCCTAAACGCCCCTATGTTTACTACTTTGTAGTGAGAAGGGGGGGCATCTAAGGCGATGTTACTGCAGAAGAGAGCGTGGAAGGTTGAGAGAAAGGCAATCCATTCTTCGTATTCGATTGGGATCTGGTGGAGGGAGAGGGTGAGAGGGTGAGAGGGAGAGGGGAGAGAGAGAGAGGGCCGTTCGAGAGAGAGGGCCGTTCGAGAGAGAGGGCCGTTCGAGAGAGAGGGCCGTTCGAGAGAGAGAGAGAGGGCCGTTCAAGAGAGAGGGCCGTTCAAGAGAGAGAGAGAGNAGAGAGAGAGAGAGAGAGAGAGAGAGAGAGAGAGAGAGAGAGAGAGAGAACCGAAAGATTTTCTAACACTCCGCACATTCGAATAAGAGACTGAACCTGAGAAGAGCCAGTGTGAAAAAGAAGAAAAGAAAAAGGAAAAGAGCGATGAAAGAGAAAGAGAAGAAAAAAGAGAAAAAGAAAGAACCGACTCAACATCAGAAAAAAGCATTGACAGCCGTGTTTTCATGTAATACTCCGCTGCCGCATCCGCCTGAAAAAAAAGATCAAACAGTTGATCTCCCTTCTTCTTTTTTCCCTTTTCTCCCAAACCTTTTGGTTTTTAAGCACATTGCTCAACCCCTGCCCCATCCTCGCCTTTGCCTTGCCCAACTCTTTATGGGAAATATATATTTCGGTTATTCATAAAAAACACTATTGCTGTGCGATAAATTTTCCCACATTCTGATTGAAACAAAAAATCAAAACCTCATTTTGGGTGAAAGGAAAGGCGCGAGCCTTGTGCAGGCGCAAGGTTTTGTGATTTTGTGTTTCATCGGATTACCAGTGTTTGCGTTGAAGATGTTGAATCAATTAAAGTCCTTGTGATTATTGATATGGACATGTGTTGTCACCTTATTTCCAAAAGTTAGGAAGCATTACTAATTGTTGTGATTGTAATCCCGCCCGTGGCTGTCATTGATATTTGGGTGAATTGTCTGAATTCGGCGGTTTGCATTTAAAGCTCTTCAAAAAAAAATGTTGTGTGTGTTGACATCTGGAACATTTAATTTTCATCTTTTTGCATATTATTTCGTCTCTCCCAACTTTTAAGTCTTTTTGGAAGCCATGAGAATATTATGAAACTCATTTTATTCTCCCAAAAACACCCAAAAATAGAAAGGCATTTTGGATGTTTTGTGAGTGAAGCTGGACCAAAGAGGACACCTGGGGAGCTGACGAGTATGGAACACCAGGGTGCCTCATCATGAGATTTTTGTGTCAAGGAGTGTTATAAACTATTTAGAATGGCTGTGCAGGTTGACTGGTTGGAGGACTGAGTAAAAGGTGAAAAGGAGGGAGGTGGAGGAGTAGATTGTTAAACAATTGGAGGGGGCAAAATTACGGTAAGGAGTCCATTAGGTTTGTGATTCTCCAAATCTGTCAAACATGAACCCACCGAAACATCCCCTTCATCCTTTTTGCCCATTAACCTTGCTTCCTTATTGCTGCTTCCTCTTTCTCCTTCTCCTTAATGGTTTAAGTTCTTGCTGTTGGAACGAGAAAACTGAAAAAAGAAAAGAAAAATAGAATCCCTTGTCAGCGTCAAAAATGTCCAAAGAAGCGAGGTGCCCGTCATTCAACATCCAGGGCGCCAACAATTGGCAGAAGCAACCAGGCCCACATATCTCCTGCTCTTACCACACTTTTACACAAAAGTGGCAATTTCAAAATAGTATTATTGTGTGACGGTCTGGGAGGCACAAATGAAATTTTCTGGTGAGATCATAATAAATTAGTGTAAAAAAAAAAAATACACAAGGCACACCCCTGAAATGATTCATCATTAAGAAAGAGAAAGAGAAAGGGGAAGAGATAGAGAAAGAAAGAAAACAAAACAAAACAAGTTTGAAAAACATCAAACTGAATGCAACTGGATTTTTGTTGTATTATTTCTCAGGGTGAGAGAGCGAGTGAGAAGGGAGTGACATCATCCCTCTTCACCTTTCACAAAAGGACAAAGAAAAAAAAAAGTGAAAAAAAATCTTCCAAAAAAGAATCTCTATTTTACAACATCCTAGAGGACTGTGCCTTCCTCACTGAATCCAATGACCGCATAATAATATCATCCACCCTATGTCCCAATAATGCCTGTCTTATTGCCAAATATGTCGACATATCCAAATACATTGGGCGACCACGATCCAACATCACATCATCTTCCCCATGAACATCCAAATAAGGAGATCCCCAGAGAACACACCTGCCATCACGAACAAGAAAGACAGCTGATTTTTTGAGGGAAAGAAAGGCTCCTGCTCCAGCTCCACAAAGGATTGCATGCTGGTGAGAGGGATGGGAAGGGAGGAAATGAGAATGCACATCAAAAAGAACAACAAAAAAGAAATACTCTCTCAAACTGCCCTCTCTCTCTCTCTCTCTCTCTCTCTCTCTCTCTCTCTCTCT
>MUHK01007917.1:12527-22632 GCA_002151225.1 Paramoeba pemaquidensis
CTCTCTCTCTCTCTCTCTCTCTCTCTCTCTCTCTCTCTCTCTCTCTCTCTCTCTCTCTTGAACGGCCCTCTCTCTCTCTCTCTCTCTCTAACAAAGAAGAAATAACACATAACTAATGTAAAAAAAAAAAAACCCGAAATGTTTCCCCCTGACCATTTTTGGTGCAACAACTCTCTCGAAAACATAGAAATTCCCCACAAATGAGACACAGAGCTGCATCTTCAGGCACCTCTTTACAGATATCACACTCAGTATCCATGTATTGATGGAATAAATCCTTTAAGCATCAAAAGGTTAGCAAAAGAGGAAGGGAGAAAGCAAAAAAAAAGAGAGCACCTGAAACAAATCTGGTAAAGGAATAAAATCAAAGCCCCCAAAAGGGTCTCCATAGGGCTGGGTTGGTAGCTCGCCAATTGCACCACCACCCAAAGACATCATCAACCCAGGAAATTTACTCATCCCACCTCTCCCCAACCCCCCTGTCCATCCCCCCCAGATTTTCATTTTCTCCACCCACCGCGCAATCAGTGTGCTTAATTTACATGTGGAAGAAACAAGGTAGGTTCTTTCTCTGACGTTTGAAAAAGGGGAGGGGAGGGGAGAGATTGGAATAGATTCACCAACAATGAGACGAGAAAGAGGAGGGAGACCTAACAACTTCCTCCCTGTCTCAAACATAGAATGAACATCCCCACTGAAGGAGGAGGAGGAGGAGGAGGAGGAGGAAGAGGAAGAGGAGGGGAAATCTTTGGATCCAGTGCAGAGACGAAAGAAAACCAAACACCTTCGAATAAAAGGGAGAGTAAGAATCTCCACATCCCTCTCCAAAGATCTTTGTGGCAAACAAGCAGCCTGAGGATAACACTTTTTCACATATCCAGCAATATCTTGCACAGAAACACTTGCTTCCTTTTCCTTCCCACTCTCTTCTCCTTCTTCCGCCCCCTCCCCCCACCCCTTCACCATCAACGATCTGTACACAACTGCTTGCACTACAGCTGCCAAATAACACACCTGAACTGCCCCCGCAAAGGTGTCTGCCAAAGTGGTTTGTGAGGCCACAACCCATCGAACCAAAAGAGGGAATATATCCATCGACATCAAAGGAACTGGGCCACTCCTCCCCCCTCTCTTTTTCTTTTTGTCTTTGCTAGCCCGGGCACCAGATCCAACTTCTGTGTCCAATCCAGGGAGCCCTGAGGTCCCAGACAAGAACCAGTGAATCGTGTGGAGAAGAACAGTTGGCAAAGCAGAATCATAAGTGGAGTCAGAGGGGAAAGAGTGATGAGAAGCATAAAGAAGGGAGTGATACAAGTCAACCAGGGTGGAGAAGCTGGCGTTATGTTGGGTCTGAGAGAACAGAGGGCAGCGAGTAAACCGATCAGAGAGCTCAAAGGAAAGAAGAGAGTAGGTAAAGGTATTGAGGAGGGTGATGAGGGATTTTGTTCCTGATTTAGGAGAGGATTTGTGTGCTTTCCGGGAATGGATCAGCTGGATATGACGATAAAAGCCACTCAACGACTTACAAAACCCATCCCTTTGCCCCCGGCCTTGTTCCTCTCTCTTCTTCAAACATTCGGAAGCGCGAATAAGAGTAGAAACCATCCACCCACCACTCCCAGACACAACTCCGTCGTTTGATTTTTGGGAGAGAAGGGGCTTTCCTTCTGTTGGAACAAGTGGGATAATGGTGTTGCTCAACCTGCGACAAACTGGACACCAGTACTCCTTTGCCTGCTGGAAGGAGGTGAGAAGGGAGAAACAAGAGGAAATGAGCAGAGGAACAAGGATAAAAAAATACCTTTGTGTCCATCAAACTTTCTTCTGGATGGTTCTGATTTTCACGAGATTTCACAAATTGCTCAAAACAATCCAAATGAACGACATGACCACAACTTTGAACATGAACACCAACTGTTCCCCCAACAACAGAAGAAAAAAAAGAGCGTGTTCCTTCAGTAATATGAGGGAAGGTGACACTGGGAAGAGAAGGATCGACGTGGGGAGCGGCAGTTGGTTCATGCTTTGTCGGAGATGGAACAGAGGCTGATGTCGCAACAGAAGAGGAGGAAGAACTTCGAGAAGGCGCCTGAGAAAATTGATCTAAGGCTTAAAAAAGAGTGAGGGGTGGAGAAGGAAGAGAGGGAAAAGAGAAAAAAAGAAGAAAGGAGTAAACAAACAAAATCCTCTCAAATCATCACTGTCATCTTCATCATCATCATCTTCCTCGCCACTGGAATCACTCGCTGCCTCTGCCCCACCCATCGATGAAAGATTTTGCCTGACAAAATAGCTCAAAAGCATGGACAACGCTGCCCTCCCACTCCCACTTTCATCCCCATCAGCCATCAACCCCCTTGCCAACCCAAATGTATTCTCCAAAGAATCATCTTGAAATGTTCCCAATAGCTCTTGAACTTGGTTCTTCTCTTCCTGAGAAGGCTGGTGCATCTTAATCTTCCTTTCATTTTCCCCTTCTTCATCCCTTTCGGACTTTTCGCGCCTCAAAGAAGCAAAAGAACAATCCTCCACATTAAACGCCTCTTGAGAGAAGGCGTATCTCGCCTTTCGGTTTGCCAGAGAGACAACATTTGACCGAGTTAACAGCCCCATGAGCCCCATTGGCCTCCCACCTTTTTCCTCTTTACAAAGCTCACACCTTCCAACATCTCTCCCAAACAAAACCTCCTTCAATCCATCTCCCAAATCCTCACCAGCTGCTTCCCCTTCCATTTTCTCATAAGATGCCACCCCTTCATCCGTTTCCATCATACACTCCCCCTCCTCTTCTTCGCTGTCCTCATCCGAAAAATCCATGAATTCATGGAACTGTGCTTGCATCTTACTAAACTTTGCCATCACTGCTGCTTTTCTCTTCGAATTTTCTTCAGAGTCCATCTTGACGTCTGCTCCTTTCTTCTTTTGTTCCTCGAGCAGCTCCATAACAACTATCTGGCGCTCTGGAGATAATTCCCCATAAGAATCCAAGAAGGACTGAATCGTCCCCTTCCGCGACTTCAAATCTTCTCTCTCGAGGAGCTCACAGAGCATTGAAAGAAGAGAGTATGATCCGGATGGTGTTGAAATACAATGCTCAAAGTTGGTTACAAAGTTCCAAGAGCTTGGGAAGATAATTTCGTCACTATTCACAGAGGAAGAAGAAGGGGAAGAAGGGGAAGAAGGGGAAGAAGGGGAAGAAGGAGAAGAAGAAAAGACCTTCTCAGGATCACTTTTCGCTTCGGGAGGGATGGGGAGCTGAAGAATCACAAGAAGGAGATACAACGTCATATCCAAGATTTTATCAGAATATTTGGCTGTTTTTGCGACACCTTGGTACAAAATAACAAACAAGAGACGATGGAAGAATGCAGAATGCACGACCTTTGGAAGGGGTTCGAGCATAGGAAGAAGGGGAGAGGAGGAGACATCTCGCAGAGGGAGAACAAACTCCTCCTTTGCCAGAGAAGAGAGAGACGCGAAATTTTCGAAAACGTTTTGTAAGTGGTGTTGGTCATAGTACAAGAAAGTGGGGTCAAACTCCTTCCATACCTCCTTCTTGAGCTCATACCCACCACACACCCTCCTCCCATTCGCACTAGTAGCAGGCTTGCGAATTGCCACCTCCTTGATAATCTCCTCAGCATCCCGAGTTTGGGTGAGCTGCACATCAAGGCTCAGTCGATTCACTAAGTTGGTAAAGGTTTGGTTGCTGGCACAAAGCCACTGAACGACGTGCGATCGCAGGGAGTCTTCATCACCTGCCATATGACGATTCGTCACAACTGTTAAAACCAAATGGAGAAATCGCTCTGCAACAATCAAGTTGTAGGTTTCATCTTTGCCTTCACCTTCTTGCTCTGCGTCACCCTGCACAATAAACCACCCAGTGAGACCAAAGTGATCCAAAAGGGAGAGAAGGAAGGAAGGGGCTGGGAGAAGAACAGCAGAGGCTTGCAAAATCATTATATCCTGAGCCAAGCTCTCGCCTGAGACCAAAGGGTGGAGATACATTTGCAACTGCCCGTGCATTGTCACCTCCCCATTCCGTCTCCACATCCCAGCTTGAATTTGGGCCACAATAGCCCTCACTCGCGCAGGGTGGGACATCATAAACAACACCTCTTCATCATTGAGTGGAATAAAATCTGACAAAGCACAATGCTGGGCGACCTCCCCCACATTCTCCTTCACACTTCCCTCCTTCTCCTGTCGTTCCCTAACCCCACTGACCGCCCCCCGTTTCCTCCCTTTCCCCTTCCCCCTCACCAACTCCCGCAATAACGCACCAAACAAGCGATGCATTGGGAGATGAAAAGAAACAGGCTGGGTAGAGACCGAAAAGGAAGAGTATTTAACCTCCCCATATTGCTCCACTTTCATGCTCGACTGGAGCCATAAAACATCCCTTTCCCTGAGCCCCAACAAATTTGCCAAAAAGGGGGCGAGAGCTTTGCGAGTTTCTTCAAATATCGAGGTGTAGCTCTCCTTCAGCCCCTTTTCCACCAGCCCCTTCCTTCTGTGCGCCAAGCCAGCAACAAAATGAGGAATCAAAAGGTTAATTCGCTGCTCGAGCAAAAAAGCGCTCTTCCAATCATCGAGCTCATATTCGACATGGTCGAAAAACCTCCGAGTGTTTGCGTTCATGCTGTGGATAACCGAGATAGACTGCAAAAAGCCCTCCACAAGGTCCAACGAGTTGAAGAGGAGGTACTCCGTGACCTCAGGGAACTTCAGAACATCCCCAAGATCGGAAAAAAACCTCATGTACCTCCCCTTTTGGATGACCTCGTTCCTGCAATCCACCGCCAGGTTCCCCTGATTGTCCGCCACTGAACACTGAAAGAAGAACATCTGCAAACACTCCAAGAGAGAGGACATGAAATTTTCCTCCTTGACAAGAAAACAAGCCAGATTCCCAGACGTAAAGATTTGCACAACAATCGTGTCCAGGGTCGAACCGATGGCCTTTGCCATTTTCTCATCCCCCACCCCCATCATCAAGGGGAGATGTCGCAAGTAGTTGCTCACATACACCTTTGAAAAAAGAACCTTAAACACTGAGTCATGCAACATGTCCAAGATAAAGTTGCAAAGACTATCCCCTGCACTGTTTTGTATCCAACACGCCCCCTGAAGCAGCAGCCTCATCAGTGCCACCTGCTCCCCCCCAAGAGCATGGCTCAAGGTCCCATGTTCAAAAAATTCGTTCAAAAAAGAGTGAGAGCTGTCGTAGAGATGAGCAAAGGTGGCATCACGGAGAACCACAGTCGAAGCGACGACTTCACAGAAAACACGACGAACATTGTCTCCGAAAGTGCAAGCCTCATAACCCCACGCAGCAATAGCCTCGATCCGCGCAAGGGAGTAATATTTCGAGGCTTTTCGGTCTTCCACAACCGCATCCAAGCAAAGAGTGAGGTGTTCCATGAGGAGTCGAACAATGTCCCGAGCCACACTTGTGACCCGAGAGCTGTTGGGGCTCAGGGAGAGAGGATGAGCGGAGAAGGCAGGGGCAGCGGAGAGGGGGGAGTCGACGTCAAACAAGGTGAAGAGCGAAAAAGAGGAGGAGATATCGATGTTGGAGGTCTTGAAGCCTGCATGGGATCGACAGAAGCCTTTTGGGTTCCAAGCCGCTGGGTCGCCACAATCACAACAACCACCACCACAGGAGGCAAGAAGGGAGTAGTCATGACCTTCATGATCGCCATGACGGAAACAATCGATGCAGATGCATGAGTTGACCGAAACCTTTGAAAGATTTTTGTGAGGAAGAGGGGAAAAGGAAAAGAGAAAGGAAAGGAAAAAAGAAAAAGAAAAAGGAAAAAAAAGAAAAAGAAAAAGAAAAAAAAAGAGAGAGAGAGGAAATGCCCACCTGACAATCACGACAACGGTATGCCATTTTCCCCTTTTTCCAAATTGCTCCACAAACACTTGACTTCTTTTTACTCCTTAGGTCCTGAACAGCTGACCCCCCTCCAACAAACAAAGCCTTCGTGCACTCCTCGAAAGTGCTTTCATCGTCCGTGATTGGGGGAAGAAAAGAAGGAGAAGGAGGAGAAGAGGGAAAAGCGAGCAGACGCGCGAACTCCGCAATAACTTTGAGATCTTCTCTTCTTTGGGCATCTGAGCGATGCTCTGACGCAGGAATCTCACTTTCCTCCCCTTTGGTTTCTTCCATTTCGCAATCCCAAAGATTGCTCGCCATTTTCTTCCAAGCAAAAAATAACTTGGAAATCCAAATTGCCGAGAAACATTCGCTGATGTTTTTGGCTTTGATGTCAGAGAACATAAAAAATGATTAATTTTGCCCAAGGGGGGTCTGTTGTGTCTCTTGTTCATTCTTTATCGTTGTGGTTTCATTTCTTGCCGTTTGGATTTTTTTGCTTTTTTGTGTTCTCGACCTCCTTCTTTTTTTTCTTCCAACTTCCTTTTTCGTCCCCTTCCTCCCTTCTTTTTCTCTTTCTCATTGGGCTTTTCCTTTTTCGCTTTTTTTTTCTTTCTTTGTTTGGCTTCTGTGGGAGGAGAAGGAGAGGGAGAAGGAGAGGGAGAGGGAGAGGGATGGAAAGAGGGATGGAAAGAGGGAGAAGGGAAAGGAGAGGGAGAGGGAGAAGGAGATGGAGAACGTGGAACCGCCGGAGAGGACAACAAACTGCGAATCTGAACAGCCCCAACCCCCTCAAAATAGCCTGTGCCCTTCATTAACCGCTCTACATCAACCTCTAAACACCCTTTTTCCTTTACCCACCATCTCTTTCTCCCCTTTTCGTCCTCAAGTGTTTTTCCAAAAGAAGTTTCATCTTCTTTCCCTTCTGTCCAACTTAATTTTGATGTTGCTGTTGGTGATGTTGCTGCTGGTGTTCTGGCTGTTGTTGTTGCTTTCATTTCTGTTGGGAGTTGGCTGTTGTTCTGGGGGGTTGGCTGCTCTTTTGGGAACGATGGAAGCTGTGGACAGCTTTCACACTCACAACCTTCATCATGGAAAGCGGGGAAAAGATGAAAATCTCGTATCCTGGACAAAACAAAAAACCGTTTTTCATTATCTGTCTTTCTCTGATCCCCTTCAACCCCCTGGTTTCTGCTCCCCTGCCACCTTTTGATCTTCTTTTTCATCAATTTTTTGTCATCAGCATTTTCCAGCACACAGTCAGGAAAGTGGACCCCAAGAACCTCCCTGAGGAAAAGGGAAAAAAAAGGAAAGGGAAGGTAAGAAAAGGGAAGAAGAAAGAAGAAAGAAAAGAGAAAGAGAAAGAGAAAGAGAAAGAGAAAAAGAGGAAGAAAAAGAGAAAAAGAAAGAGAAAGAAAAAGAGAAAGAGAAAGAAAAAGAGAAAGAGAAAGAGAAAGAGAAAGAGAAAGAAAAAGAGAAAGAAAAAGAAAAAGAGAAAGAGAAAGAGAAAGAGAAAAAAAAGATAAAGGAAAAGGAAAAACCTCACAAAATAAATCCCCCAATACACATACACAGCCTTCTTCTTCCTAGACCCAACCACCGGCTGCCCCCCCCATTCTTCACCCACTGCTCTCCCCACCACTCTCACCGGGCGGCAGAGTGCACAAGCCCTCACCAACCCAATGTCCACCCCCTTGTCAAAACCATTAAAAAGAGGAATCTCACCTCTGTAATCAACCGTCTCACTTTTGTTTCCCTCCCTCTGAGCATTGTACACCAAGATATCAGGAGGAGAAAAAGGAGGCGAAGGTTGGGTAGGAGAGGCTTTGAGGTTCCAAAAGGGAAAATTTTGAATCCAACAAGAAGTTGCTCGACCAAATTCGCTTCGAATGTCAGCAAGAATTGAAGTTGCAACCCCTCCAATTTTCCGTGAAAAATCACCAGACCCTTGCATGTTGAGAAGAATTCCTGAGAGGTTTAATGCTTCCCGATTACCAAAAACCGAACCAACAGGAACTGTTTCGGTGTGGCCATCCAACAAGTGGGGCCTTTTGCGGCGAATTTGAGATTTTGGGTGAGGACCAATACGAACGCAGAGGGGGGTCCTCGGCGGAAGGGAACACAAAAATTTTTGAGCAAGGGGCGCGTTTGAAGAGGTTTGGGTTGTGCCCAGACGAAGGGAAATGCTGATCCTCGGAATTAAAGCCCCTGAGGACATTGTTTGGCTCTCAATTTGCGATGGAGAGGGAGGCTTGAGTCCGTGGCGGACCTCTTTTCGAAAAATGATCGCCTTTCCGTTGTGTGTCTCACTATTTCGAGAGCCCAGAATAAAGGTACGAGGAGCAAGAAGGGAAAGGTTGGTGATAAAATCACCTTTTGTAAGTGCTATATCATCATGCATCCCCATCTATTGGGAGGTGAGAAAAGAAAAAAAAAAAAAAATCTTGGGAAGGAACCTTATCACCGTACTCTGTGTACATGGAAATATGCACCATCTCAAACCTCTTCCTCAACAACTTCTCCACCCTCTCAACAACCACTCTCTCCAACACAGGGAAAAGTGACAAAGAGATTATTGGGCTGTCACTTGCAGGAAGGTGGCGGTAGCTGTAAGAGATATTCCCTTCAGAAGAGGGAGTATCTCTTGGTCGCCCAATAAGCGCTACATGGCGAGGTGATGTGAGGACTTCCCCAAACATCTTTGGATGTGGGCGACCAAAAAACTCTGCTCCCAAAGTGGAAACAAGCTCTAAAAGCACATCAAGTGATTCTTGGGCACTGAGAATTGGCTCTTTTGTTTCATAAGCAATGATGGAAGGCTGTGGGGAGGTAGTTGATGTCGTTGGTGTAGTTGGTGGAGTTGATGGAGTTGATGGAGTTGATGGAATTGATGAAATTGATGGAATTGGTGTCGTTGATGTAGGATGTGAAATAGGGCGTTGCGAAATTGGAGGCTGTGTAGAGTGGGAATAGGACTTCTGGGGTGAAAAGGCAGGCTGTGGAAGCGCAGGTCGTGGAGTTGATAGTCGGCGTGTCAAGGTTCGTGAGAAACGCCAATTTTTTCGTGCGGTTGGTTGGGAAGGTGGAGTTCGCTCTTGGAAAGTCAAAGACTGCAACTTCGGAGGTTGAAAGGATGGGTAGGGGATGGAAACTGGAGGGCTGAAACCCTCTCTGATTGTGGGACCCTCCCTTTCCATGTCAGCACTAACAATGGAAGGGTAAGAGGGCGCTGGAGAAGGAGAGGGCCTGGAATCGACTACCCCAGAGGAAGGACTCGAGACGGGAGAGCATTCACGAGGCGAACGAGAAGGTTTCTTGGGTGATTGCTTCATCGAGGCTCCCCTTTTCTTTTTTGTTTCGTAAATGGGATCAAATAGCTCCGATGGGAAGGCCCACCCCTCCTCAACCCCCTGAAATGCGCAACAGTGGCAGTTTTGAGAAGGAGAGGGCCTGGAATGAAAGAATCAAAGAAAACCACCTCCTTCCCCCTTGTAACCCTCTCCGTCTTCTTTACCGCCCCCTCCCCTCCTGCCCACCACCTCCTTTGCCCCAAAGGGGTACCCGCAGAAAAAGAGATCTACAAACCACGAGTAAAGTTCATCAAGCGGAACTTGGCCTACTTGGTAGGCCTTCCTCAAATCTTCAATGGTCGGCAAAGAATCGAGGAGAGGGATCGATTTTCGGTTATCTTCCGGAAGAATTTTGAAAAGAGAAGGCGACAGCGTCGAGGGAACAGCGGGTTTCAGTTGAGTTTTGGGTCCACTTTCCTCCAACCCCAACAAGGGCTTCTGGTTTGCCTGAACCTTCACATCAGCCCCCATTGACTCCCTCCCCAATCCTCTTTCTTCTTGGCACCCTTTCATTGCGTTAACCATCCGCGCGAGAGAGGGTTCAAATCGCACAAAGATTTCGATTTCACCGAACAGCTTGCTGACGTGGCATTTCTCTCTGCCCAATTTATTTTTGTGTTGTGTTTGGTTTATTGAGTTTGTTTGTTTTGGAAGGACTTCAGAGAATGGCTGACCCAGTCACTTCCCCAATTCCCACAACAAATGAAGATCAAATTTTGTCTGTTAGTTTCAATCAAGATGCTAGGTTTTTCTCTCTTTCTCTTTCTCTCTTTCTTTCTTCTCTCTCTCTCTTGAACGGCCCTCTCTCTCTCTCTCTTGAACGGCCCTCTCTCTCTCTCTCTCTCTCTCTCTCTCTCTCTCTCTCTCTCTC
>MUHK01007917.1:28350-43350 GCA_002151225.1 Paramoeba pemaquidensis
CCGACGCCAAAGGAGGTTTTGTTGTTGCGAAAAAAAAAAAAAAAAAACGGAGCAAGCAAGACAAGCTCCGAAAAGTGGGACATTTTTCCATTTTCAGTGGGTCCTTTTGGTTGAAAAAGAGAACATCGAAAAAAGACTGCAGCCACTCAAAAATTGCAGAACAAGATGGTTTTTGATTTTTCGTGGTCTTTTTTTTCTGAACCAAATTTTCCTTTTTTTTTTTCGAAAAGCATGTTTCTGATTTTTCGTGGAGAAACTCAAAAATGCGGAGGAGAGAAAAACAAAAAAAATCAAAATCAAAAAAATGGTGTGTTGGGTTTCAATTTGGAATTGTATTCTTTTTTTTTTTTTTGTTCCAGAGATGATTTTTCAAAGAGAAAAGCGAGAGAGGAAAAAAAGTTATTTTTAAAGAGGGAGAAAAGCACGGGAAAAGGGAAAGGAAAAAAAAGAGAAGGGAGAAGGGGAGAAGTCGAAGCAACACACTTCTGCCATTTAGCTACTGAGATAGTCTGCGAGCTGGGTGCACACCCCCACCAACTTTTCATTGTTGGTGTGAGTAGATTTTGCTCTTTGGAGAGCGTCGATCCCTCCTTGTTGCACAATTTTGGTCTTGTTGTTTGGGTCGGAGGCGAGATTGTACAGAGCTCCACTCGCCGACTCGTTCACTGCAGATTCTCCAGGATGTCGTTGCATAACCTCAAGAACCGCCTCCACACCCCCTTTAGACCCAATCAACCCTTTGTTGTCTTTGTTGACGGCAAGATTTCTCAGCGCCGCGCACCCGAGTCGGACGACCAAAGGGGCACCAGGGTGTGCTCTCATCACCCGGATCACCTCGTCGATTCCCCCATTGTTAGCAATTGCCTGCCTGTTGTTGTCATTTCCCAAACAGAGATTGGTGAGGGCTTCGCATCCTGCAGTCGCAGCCTCTTGACAGCCTCCAAAGCTCTTCAGACCCGCAATTGCTGTTTGGATGCCCCCTTCGTTCGCAATATGAACCCGACTTTCCTGGTTCGTGGCGAAGTTTCGCATGAGCTCGAGAACAATGATTGCAATGCCCTCCTTCCCAGAGAATGTTCGAGTCGCCTTGATTGCAAGCGCCACGGCTCCGCTCTTCTCCGCCTGGGCTTGATTTTGGGCGTTGTTGTAGGAGGCATTCACAAGGAGCTCCAAGCCTGCCAAGACAGTGCTCTGTTGCTGAGAATGAGCCTGCACAGCATTGACAATGGCTTCCACCCCTGTCGATCCGATCGAATGCTTATGCTCAGGGGCAGTGGCGAAGTTTTTCAAGGCGTTGCACACAGAGTTGACCACCCCTTCGTCGGCTTCAAAGCGACGAAGGACACCAATGAGGTCCTCCGTGCCAGAGAAAAGGCTTTGGTTCCGTGGGGAACATGACAGGTTCCGGAGGACACTGCAAGCAGACCGAATGGGGGCCGGGTCGTTGGGGTGAGTTCTGATGACCCGAACCATCGCATCCATCCCAGGAGCCCCAATGATCCCTTGTTGCTGCTCCTCAAGGGACAGGTTGGTGAGCATCCCGCAAGCAGGAACAACCAAAGGTGCCTCAGAAATGTGACGATTGAGGGCATCAAGAACGATCTCCGGTCCCCCACGGAGCATGATGGCCATTCTAGCCTCGTGATTGCACGACAAATTGCACAGCAAACCACAGCACGCCTTGTTCAACGAGAGGCTTTGGGGATGCTGCTTCATTGCGTGAAGACAGATGTCAAGCCCTCCAGCGTCTTCCACCCGAGCACTGTTCTTGTCCATCATTGCCAAATTGCGGAGGGCACCAGCTCCGTGCTCGCAGATCGCTTGGTTCTCTGCATGAGCTTTCATTGTTGAAAGGATGATGTCGATCCCGCCAGCCTCGGGAATAAGATTTTTACACCCGCTATCAAAAGAGAGGTTTCGGAGAGAGGAGTTTCCGAACGTGGCGATCTGCTCGTTGTCGCGGTGGGCTTCCATGACCCGGATAATGGCTTCTGCACCTCCAGCTTCCCGAATGAGGACCTGCAATTCCTCAAAAAAGGTGAGGTTCTGGATGGCCACGAGCGCCCCCCTCAGGATTTCTTGATTTTGGGAGAACGTTGTCAAAGCCAAGACAAGAACCGCGCTGCATGCAGAGGTGGCCAAGTGTGGCTTATTTTTTTCGGCGTGAGAAGAGTTTCCAATGGCAAGACACCCCAAACGAATAATCTCCTCGTTTGTACCGTATTGTCGCATCCCATCAGAGACCGCAGCGAGCCCTCCATCTCTTCCAATTATCTCCTCCATTTCATCCGATGATGCGCACGTCCCCAACGCCTTGATACACCCCAGGGTGAGGCTGAGGTTGCCAAGATTCTGTTTGAGCACACGGACAATGCTTCCAATTGCGGATGATTGTGCGAGGTTCGGGTGGTTCTCTGGATGCCTCGCATACGCCCACACCGCATCGCTCGCAATTTCATTGAGCTTCGCGGCCCCTGGGTGTTGTTCCATCGCATTGACCGTCGCTTCGATGGCACCACTGCTACGGATATCCCCTTGGATGGACGGCTCCATCGCCACGTTCTTCAAACATGCCACTGCCGCCGCCACCAACTCAACATTGTCTCCATAGGTCTTCATTTCGCGAACCACCAAAGGGATTCCTCCAAGCTTGGCAAACTCCCCTCTGTTTTCGTCATGGCAGGTGAGATTTCTCAGGAGACCACAAGCCGACTTTGAGAAGAGTGGGTTCTGGTGTGACCGCATGGCGGATAGCAAAGTCTCCATCCCCCCTTGCAACATAAAAGTGGTGTTATTCTTCTGGTTGACGATTAAGTTTCGCAATGCAGAGACCGCTGCTCGGCAGGTTTCCTCTCGATCTTGGAATCGCTTCAGCGCGTTCACCACAGCCTCCACCGCCCCCTGCCTCCCAAGTTCTCGCTCTTCCTCATCAATTAGCGAGAGGAGGGTAATGACATTACACCCAAGGCGGACAATCCCATCTTCGTCAGGAAATTGGTTCAAAGCCCCCACAATCTTTGCACCCCCACCAAGCTCCGCAATCTTGAGGCGGGGTTCTGCGCTCTGAGATCCAACATTGGAGAGGGCACGAATAATATCTTCGACTTCCTCAGCATGGTCAGCAGGAAGGAGGTCAAGGAGTCCGGTCACGTCCTTCTCAATCTCCAGAGTTTGTGCGCTTTTCTTTTGTTGCGCCATAAGTGTGTCAGACCTTCAATCACCCTTGGCACTCTTTTTTTATCTTTTTTGGAGCTCTAAATTCTAAAATCAACAAAAAGGAAATGATTTAGGGCGCTAATCACTCGGCCATGGTTGCTTAAATTGAGTAGCTCAAAAAAGTTCGGTGGAGCTTCCCCAGCCAAAATGAAGTTGTTGGGAGCGGTTCTTTGTGCAGTGTTGTTTGTGGTTTGTGCTGTTTCTTTGCTTTTTCTTTTCCATTAGAGCCTCTTTTTCACAGTCCTCTTTTCTTCGTTTCCCCCTTTTTCTTTCTTTCTTTTTTTCAGGGGCTTTGCTCTGCTCGTGGATCTCTTCAGGGGGCAGAGGGCTTGTATGGAACTTATCAGCCCAACCGAGCGCAGAATGGTTGTGCCGATCTCAGTTCTTGCTGTGCTCTTACCTTGTCTTGCACTGTTGATTTGATGTACTGGGCCACAAGGGGAAACACTGCTGTCCAAAATGACCTCTTCTCTGGCTTGACCCCAGTCAGGTACCTAGCCCCCTGACACTCTACCATCCGCCATCCACCCTCCCCACCCCCTCCCTTTCTTCTTAAACTCTCTCGACAGTGGCTACCCGTTCCAATCATCAGATGTTTTTAATGGTACTTGGGCTGATCTTGGTCCTATTAATGAGGTATGTTGATTTAAGGAGGGTACGACTTTGGTCTTTTTTTCACTCTTTTCTTTTTTTTTTTCCCCAAGACCACCTTGGTTCACTGCCCATACCCTCTTTGCCCAGACAAATTTGAGTATGTTTCCGGAATGGGACGATGTGTTTACCAACCCGTTTCTATTGGAACATCCATCTACCAACCCCCTTACGCAAATCTTGCAGAATGCCTTGAATCCAATAGTAACCTTAAAGCCACCGGTAAGTTTTCATTGTTAGGGGGGAATTCTTATTATCATCATTCTTCTCCCTCATCAGTACCATCATTACCGTTTTATCATTATCATCATTGTTTTTTAAAAAAAGAAAGAAAAGAAAGAAAAAGAAAGAAGATAAGAAAAACAAAAAAAAACAAAAACAAAAAAGAAAAAGAACCAGAAAGAAAGAAAATTGCCATCATTATCATATCATATCATATCATATCATATCATATCATATCATTGTTATTGAATAATATCTCCATCTTTGTCACCTTCACCATCTCCATCTTCATTACTGTTGTTTGTTGTTTTTGTTCTATATCTTTGGTTTTACTTGTCTCCAATTCACCCCTCTCTCAGGGTACCAGTACTATCAATCACGGGCCTATTGCCTCTCTTATTTCGAGCAAGCGCAACAAGATTGCTTGTTTTTCCTTTCTATTCGCGACTCTGGTTTGTGCCCCCTTCCCTCTTTTTCCCTTCCTCCATTCTAACATATCACATAGAACCTTGCACTTCTTCCTATGATACCGATTGTGCAAGCACAAGCTAATTTTCATTTATTTTAAATAAATATTTTCATTTATTTTTCTGTCCCAGCATTTTGGGAGCGGGTGTCTGGTTGGTTGTTGGTTGGATTGGTCCCCCAAAAGAACTTCAAGTTGGGTTTTTCCCCTCTTGGAATCTTTTTTGGGGTCCACTTGCCAGCGCAAAAAAAGAAACAAGAAAACTTGTGACGTTTCCTGTCCCTTTAAACTCTTCCCCAGGGACCCCTGGGAACAGGACCGCCCAAAAGGGCGAATCGAGGACAAAAAGACCTCCTTTCTTTTCTCGATTTCTCAGATTTGGGCCCTTGAAAAAGGATGGGCAATAATCATTTCTCTTTATTTCTTTTTTTCTTTTTCGACCTGTGAAAACTTCTTTTCTTTCAGTCTTTGTTTTCTCTTTTTTTTCTTTTTCGTCTGGGGCCAGACATTTTTCCTTTTTTTGTGTATTTTTTTTGCGCTCTTTGTGTGCTGTTTGTTTTTTTTTTTTGATTTTTTTTTTTTTTTGTTTGTTTGTTTGTTTGCCCGAGGCAGGCCGCGACCATGCGAAAGCGACGAGATTCCGCCATTCTCTCTGCCAAGAGCGCTTTGAAGCTCCCAGGCGAGAGAACCAAACCAATGGTTGCAACGGGGAAGATCAGGCAGAAAAACCCTCGTGAAACGTTTGCGTCTCTCCGAGAGGAGCAAATTGATAACCTCTGTGGCAAAGGAAAATGGCCTGTCTATTTGGACTTCCATGAAGATATGTTTCGCTTGATTGCTCCTGATTTTTTGACTTTTTGTAAGGACGTGGTCAAAGAGTTTGTTTTCGTTTTTCTCTGGAGAAAAAAGGAGGGGGCAGGCGATTGAACTCACGAACTCATTCTCTCATTTCAGGATTGACTTGTCTTCCAACTTATTGACAACGTTTCACTCCGTCTCCCACCTTACCAAACTTCGCCGCCTGCACTTGTCTAATAATGAACTCACCGATGCTCGTTTGTCTGGATTGGTTTCTCTTGAGTTACTCTCCCTCTCCAGAAATAAGTTGGAAGCCATCCCGGATATGGTGTCTTTGAGGAATTTGGTTCACCTTGATATTAGTTCCAATGCTTGTCAAAGTTTGTGGTTTTTTTCTCCTTTCCTTTTTCTTTTTCTTTTTCCTTTTTCTTTTCCCTGTCTCTTTTCTTTTCAACCTTCTTCGCCTCACTCTCCTCTGTGTTCTATCAACAACCATAGAGGGATTTTCCCAATTCCAACACCTCAAATCTCTCCGTGTTTTAGACCTTTCAAGAAATAACTTGGAGCTGACTCTCTCCCAGCTGTACCACTACATCATTGTCTTTCTGAAGAGACTCCCCAAGCTCGAGTACGTCAGCTTCGAACACAACCCAATCAGCCAAACAATGAACTACCGCCCATTCGTCATCTCCGAGCTTCCCAAATTGAAATACCTCGACTGGAAAGAAGTCAGCAAAGACGAACGATACAGCGCTGAACACATGGACTTCAAAAGTATCAAAGACAACATCCCTTCTTCTTCTCCTCCTCCCACTGGGATCCCAATGGGGACTTCTGTCTCGCTTGCTTCCCTGAACACATTTATCGCTCCCAGCGGTGGTTCCTCTTCCAGCCTCCCTCCCCCCCCCCCTGCCACCTCCGATGATGATGAGAAAAGTGAAGACCGCTCTCCACCACCTCCCATGAAAAGTGTTCCTTCGGCTGTTTTTGAGACCCCTTCTGTCCCGCCTCCGCAGCCTCCCGTTGCAAGCCAAGACCAAGTTTTGACTTCGTTGGATGGTATTTTGAATGAAATTGGTGATGAGAGTAATTTTCAGGCTGCTCTGAATGAAGGGAAGGGGAAGGAATTGGATCAATTGGATCTTCTTGATGACGTTCTTGGACTTTTGGATGAGGTTTTTGTTCAAGATCTTCTTTGCTTCTTTTCTCTTCTTCCTTTGGCCCTTTGGTCCTCTTCCTTCCTTTTTCTGTTTCCCTTCCTTTGTTTCTTTATCTTTCCTCTTTTCTCTCTCTGCTCCTCTCCCCTCCCCAATCTCACCTCCTACTCCAAAATTATAGTCTGTGCACACACCAAACCAACACTCTCAACCTCCCGCCGCTGTCCAAGGTTCATTTGACCAGAAGTTTGGACATCCACCTAATTTAAACACCGACAAGAGCAGTTCGATGCAATATTTCGATGATCTTCTCGATGTTCTCGACACTCCTGCTACTGGGCTACCCGCAGAGCAACACCAACAACCACAACAACAACCACAACAACAGGCCCCTACTGGAGAAGATCCATTGCAGTATTTTGATGATTTGTTTGAAATTTTGAATGAAGCCCCCTGTGGTCAAGCCCAAAGCGCACCCGGTGGCCCCCTCCCCTCCTCCCAGCAGACCAAAGCAGCCACTCCAGAGCCCCAAGAGCCACAGTTGTTTGACGAGCTCACCTCCATCCTCGAAGATACTGAATGGAGTAGCAGCAACAAAAATAATCCATCTGTTCTTGTTCCCCCCCCAGTTATTCTTGGCGCGGAACCAGCTGCAGCATCTCCTCTTCCCCAGTCGGCAGCTGGGCTCCCTCCTCCGATTGCATCCACACAAACACAAAATCAAATCGACGATGAGCTCTTTGATGTTTTGGGGGATATCCTGGACCCGGTGGATGGCAGCAACATCCCTCAGCCACAACAAGTCCCTCAACAAAAACAGCAGGAGCCTGATTTAATGGATGAGTTGGATATGATTTTGAATGACTTCCCTTTGGATGCCCCTGTGGCAGCAGGGGGGGGTGGAGCGTCTCTTTCTGGGCAATCAAACAAGGAGCAGCAGCAAGACTTGGACGATGAGATTGCTCGGCTTCTTGGGGAGCCTATTGCCGCTCCTAGCTCGCAGAAGGACAATGAGATGGAGGAGAGGCAGAGGGCGGTGGAATTGGGGAAGTGGGAGGAGCAGAGGAAGGGTGAGATGGAGATGAGATTGGAGGAGGAAAAGAGGCTCAAAGAAGAAGAGGAGAATGCGCGACGTGCAGCTGAGGAGGAAGCAAGACAAATAGAAGAAGAGAGGAGGCAGTGGGAAGAGCAGGAGAGGCTTCGACATGCCGAAGAAGAGAGGCTGCAAAAGGCGGAGGAGGATCGGCGATTGGAGGAGGAAAGGCAAAGAGAGATGGAGAGAATCCGGCTTGAAGAAGAACGGCTGGTGCAAGAAGAAGAAGAGAGGCAGAGGCGGATTGAGGAGGAGAGGTTGATCAGGGAAGCAGAAGAAAAGAGAAGGGAGGAGGAGAGGCAGAAGCGAGAGGAAGCAAGACTGCGGCTTGAAGAAGAAAGAAACAGAAGAAGCGAAGAAGCACGCTTGAAAACAGAAGAAGAGCTGCGTCGAAGAGAAGAAGAAGAGATGCGGATTCGGCAAGAGGAAGAAAGGCGAAGAAGGGAAGCTGAGGAGTTATTACAACAAGAAGAGGAGAGGAGGAGACAGGAGGCGGAAGAGAGGAGGAAGGCTGCAGAAGAGCAGCGCATCATTGAAGAACAAGAAAGACGAAGAAGACAGGAGGAAGAACATAGAAGAAAGATAGAAGCTGAGAGACTTCGCCTCGAGGAAGAACAAAGGAAAGAACAAGAACGATTGGCGGCACGTAAAAAAGCAGAGCAAGAGCTGGCCAAAAGAAGAGCAGCGCTGGAAGAGAGGAAGAGGTTAGCAGAACAAAAGAGAATCGAGGAAGAGGAAAGAAGGCGTATTCAGGAAGAGCAGCGAAGACGAGAAGAAGAAGAGAGGCAGAGGGAGGAAGAAGAGAGATTCAACGCGCAGAGAGAGGCCAACTTGGCGGCGGCAAAGCAAAGAGAAAAGGAGAGAATTGAAGGAGAGGAGCGAAAGAGACTGCAAGATGAAGAAGAAAAGAGGGCGTGGTTGACTAAGTTAGCAGAAAAGGAGGTAGCAGAGAAAGAAGGGAGAGAGATCGACCAGTACATCAACATGCAAATGGGGGGGGTGGTGCCTTTTGGAAATCTCCCAGAGCCCGAGGAAGCGAGTTTGCCAGCAGAATTGATGAAGGAGATGAAGGAAGCGCCCGGGTGGGATCTGAAGCCGCATGATGTTGTGACGAAAGACAGATTGGGAACAGGGACGTTTGGGTCTGTGTTTAGGGGGGTGTGGAACCATCGAGAGGTGACGGTGAAAACGTTGAATTGCCAGAGGTTTGACCAAGAGTTTCTTTTCAATTTCAAACAAGCGATTCCGGCGATGGTGAATCTGGATCACCCAAATATTTTACAAATGGTGGGTGTTGTCACCGAGGGCACGCTTCAAACTGTGGGGGAGTTTGTCCACGGTGTTCCTCTCTTTGGTTATTTACGCGCCAAGGCGAATGAAGGGATTGGGGGGGAGGTTTGTGTGGAAATTCTTCGAGGGGTTGCAGCTGGGTTAGAGTACCTCCACAACCAAGACATCATTCACCGCTCTCTCAAATCAAATAACGTGATTATGACAGTGGAGGGCGTCCCAAAAATTCGAGATTTTGGGTTTGAAAAGATAAAAGATGCTGTATTGGCCTCGGGGTCCATTGCTGCTCCAAATTATTCTGCTCCTGAGATTTTGATGAGGATTGGAAGGGCGAGCGATTCACCGGTCACAAAAGCTGTGGATGTGTATTCGTTTGCTATGCTGTCGTGGGAGGTGTTCACAAAGCAAACCCCGTTGGGTGATTTGATGCCCAGGCAGGTGTTGAAGGCGGTTTTGGCTGGAGAGAGGCCTCCAATTATCCCTTGTATTCCTTTACTTCTTCAGCGATTGATCCCGGCTTGTTGGCAGGTATTTTTTTATTTTTTTTTTATTTTTTTTTTTATTTTTTTTTTATTTTTTTTTATTTTTTTTTATTTTTNCTTGTGCTGGCTGCTATTTTTATTTTTTATTTTTTATTTTCTTTTTCTTCTTTAACTCCCCAACCCTTCAGGGAGAAGCAGGAAAACGTCCCACTGTCGACAAAGTTACAAGAATCCTGAACGCTCCTCTTGAAAAACTTCTCCAATATGAGCCTGCTTACACCGCCCCTCCTGCTAGCTCCCCTTCCACCCCACCTTCCGCACCCCTTACTGGGGGATCACAATCTTTCTCCGGGATTCCTTCTTCTTCTTCCTTTTCTGGTTCTTCTTCCTTTTCTGGTTCTTCCTCTTCGTCTGCTTATCCTGGGATGGGAGGTGGGATGGGAGGTGAGAATCTTTCTCCAGAGGACAAGAAACAACATCATGTACTTAGAAGGTTGATTGATTTGCTTTCAGCTCCGTATCCTCAGAGCCAGGTTTTTTTTCTTTTTTTTGGTTTTACATTTTATTCATTTGTTTAATTCCTCTTTGCTCACATTTCTTTCCAATAGATTAAGGCTTTAAAAGCAACTGCAAACATTGCTCCTACTCTCACCAACCCAACCGTTGTTAAAGACTCTGGAATTGTTCCTCTTGTTGTCAATCTCCATACTGGCCCCGATCAGGTTTTTTTTTTGTTTGTTTCTTTTTGTTTCTTTTTCTTCTTTTTCTTTTTCTTCTTTTTCTTTTCCTTTTTCTTTTCTTCTTATCTTCCCCCATTCTAGGTCAAAGAAAATGTGTTGATTGCTTTGTACGCTATTTGTTCGAACGAGATGCTTTGCCAACAGGCAGTAGAAGCTGGTGTAATTCAAATGTGTGCCTCATTTTTACATGGTCAAAACAATATTTTGGTTTTGAACTCAACGAAGGTTTCTTTTTTTTTCCTTTTTTTTTTCTCCCAGCTTTTTTTCTACAGAGAATATTTCTCACCCCCCCCTTCCTTTTCTCAGATTATCACAAAAATTGCTGAATTTTCGAGTCACCGAGAGGCCCTCCGCGCTGCCTCTGTTGTCCTGGCACTCTTTCAACTCTTGGATAACTTCAATGAAGCTGTTCGTCAACAAACTTTGTTGTGTTTTTGCCAGTTGTTGGAGGAAGAGTTGTGCATCCAGGAGTTTGTGCAAGTGGGAGGGGCACAGAAGTTGGCACAGCTTGTGCACGGCAACCATCCCGGTTTTTTTCTTTTTTCTTTGTCTTTGTCTTTTTCCTTTTCTTAACATTTTATCTCTCCACAGGGATTGTGCTGCGATCTTTTGTCGTTTTGAGCCTGATGTTCCAATCTCAGGACCCGCAAGTACAAAAAGCATACAGAGATTCAGGGGTAGTGGGGAGATTTGTGGCTTTTTTGAAGTCTCAAACACCCATGTTGTTTTTGGAGGGGTCCAAGGGAATGGCACGATTTTCAACTTCGAAGGTTTGTTTGGGTGTTTGTGTTGGTGGGAGTGTTTTGTTTTCTTTTAAACTAAATTTTCTTCCCCCCCCCCTCTCTCTCTCTCTCTCTAAGATTCTGAGAGAAGAGATCTTGCGAATGGGTGGTCTTGCTCCGATCATTGCCTCGCTCACCAATGAAAACGCTGAAGCAACCTATCATTCTTGTGTGGCTTTGAAGAATTTCGCTGGAGAAGGTCTCTCTCTCTCTCTCTCTCTCTCTCTCTCTCTCTCTCTCTCTCTCTCTCTCTCCCTTTTCCGTCGTTTCTTTGTCTAAATACTCTCCGGGTTCTGTAGAGAGGTACAGGAAATTTATTCGGCAGTCTGGTGGGCTTTCAATTCTTCTTGCAATTTTGCAAAGAAGAGATGGTGAGTATGCAAAAGAACTTCAAGTAGCTGCGGAGGTACTTGCTCTTCTTGTTGCAGATGGTATGTCTTCCTTTTCTCTCTCCTCTCTCGCTTTCTCTTCTTTTCCTCTCTTCCTTGCCTGACACCCCCTTCCTCTCAAAAAAAAAACTACAGAGGAAGCAGGAGAACTTCTCATTTCCCAAGGGTCTGTCCCGTTGCTCTTAGGAAACTTGACTTCTCCCACTGCAGAAGTGAGAAAGGCGGCATTGAAAGCTCTTTCGGGGGCTGTTGCGTCAGGTTTCTTCTTTTTCCTCTTTCCCCCTCTTTTTTTTATTGTTGTTGTTATTGTTAGTTGATTCCTGAACTCCATCAACTTAGATGCGGTGTGTGATTCTGTGGGGCAGTCTGTTTCTGCTCATACTTTTTCTGCTCTGTTGAATTCATCTGATGGCGATGTTGCTTCTGATGCTGTTAAAATTCTTGCAAAAATTTCTCAAAAATCTGGTTTGCCTCTCTTTGTCTGGCTCTATCTCTGTCCCCGCCCTCTATCTTTGTCTCTGTCTATCTCATCACTTTTTCTTTTGGTTCAGCCATTGCAAAGGATTTGATGTTTGACATCTTGAGCCTTGTTTGTGGTTTGTTGGGAAGAGTGGAGAGAGATACAAGCGTTGCTGCTGCAACTGTTCTTTCTGTTGCTGCGATGCAAGGTATGTTTTTCCCCTTCCCTCTTTATTTGGGGTCTCAAAAAGAGAATTGCTGACCCACTTTCCTTTCTCTCTCCTCCCTCCTCTCTCCTCTCTCCTCCACTCCACTCCACTTTCCAGGAAATTTGAACGTCGGCAGGTCAATTATTGACACTCAAACCGTCCACTTGTTTCTGGGGCAGCTGCGAGTTGCAGCTGATTTTGAGCTTGTCAATCTGTTGAAGGGCACATCTACCCTCGTCTCTGAAGGTTTTTTTGGATTCTTATTTGTGTCTCGTCATTCTCTTAACTCCCTTTTCCCAGCTGAATTTGGAAAAAATTCTTGGAGAGAAGGAGGAGCGGATGCCATTGCTTCGGTTTTAAAGAGGAAAAACCCCCTCTTTTGTTCTGTTGCCTTCCGCATCATTTTGACTCTTGGAATTACACGTTCTCTCTTTCTTTCTCTCTCTCTTTCTCTCCCTCCCTCTAACCCCACCTCCCAGCCGAAGCAAAGCTCCAGCTTTTGGAGAGCCCTCTGAATGCAGCTATTCAAGACCTGATGACGGACCCTGACACAGATCAACGACTTGTGCTGGCTGCTGAAAAAGTGATTGGAGCGCTTCATTCGGGATAAAGGAAGGATAAGAGAGGGAGATTTTTGGGTGGTTTTGGAGAAGGAAATAAATTTTATCTGTCCATTTATGCCTCTCTTTCTGTTTGTTCTCTTTTTTCTTTCTCTTTCTCTTTCTCTTTCTCTTTCCCTTTCCTTTTCCTTTCCCTTTCTCTTTCCCTATCTCTTTTTCCGTGGAGAAGAGGGGGCTCCCACGAAAGGGACCATTTGTGTGACGCCCGTTTTGGCAGAAATGACACAGAAATCCTTGAAACTGAAGTTTTAGGGCGCCAAAATATTTGTACAGGTTTGTTTTTTGTTTGTTTTTTGTTTGGAAAACAAACACCATGGTGGAAGTTGTTCGAGAAAACTTCGAAGAGAAGCTCGAGGAAGCTCAAAAGGCCATCGAAGGCTGCACCTTTGTTGCTATCGACTTGGAGTTATCTGGGGTGGGCCTCCCTGGTGAAAACAGGGATTCTCGAAAGAGAAAAGTGGAGGAAGACCCAGCCCTTTCTCCGGTGCTTTGGGAGTATGTGAATGCTGGGATCAACTATAACTCAGCGAAAACTGTCCCTCAAACATTCTCAATTATCCAGCTGGGTTTGTCAACGTTCACTGAAGTTGCTGGGGGTGGTTGTTCTGACAACAACAACACCAAGTACATTTGTGAAGCGTTCAACTTTTATCTCTTCAAAGACTACCATGGAGGAGCGAAGAAAGAAATCAGTTTCTCTCTCTCTGCAGTAGATTTCTTGCGAACGTACAACTTTGATTTCGGGAAGGTGATGTCGCACGGGGTGAGCTACCTGGCAGAAGACGAGGAGAAAGAACAAAAAGTCTACTGGGAAAAAAAGTTGGGGGGGGGATCAAAAAAGAGAAAGATCGATTTGGAACCATCCGATGAGGAGTTTGTCTCAAAAGTGCAGGGGTTGTGTGTGGAGTTGTCTTTGGCGGAGGTGGGGGAGGAGAGAGAGTTAGGGGGGTGGTACGAATTGGGGTGGCGAAACAGAGCAATTCTCCCGCAGGTGGTGAGCAGCGGGTTTACGAACGTCTCTGTGGAGAAGAGGAAGGTATCGGGGAAGGGGGATGTTTTCTTTCTCCAGAGAGTGGACAAGGTGCTGACGGAGTATGAGAAGAAGGAGCTGGATATTAATCAGTGGGTGGGGTTTCGACGGGTGATGGACACCCTTTGGGCGGCAAAAAAACCGGTGATTGCCCACAATTGCTTCACTGATGTCCTCTTTCTCCACGAATCTTTCATCTCCTCCCTCAAGACAGTGACCTACGATGAGTTTAAAACCAACATCCACACCAAAATGCCGTTTTTGTATGACACCAAAGTCATTGCTTCTTTGTTGTACGACCTCCCTAATACCTCTCTAGGAAAGGTTTTTGAAACCACCACCTCCAAAGACTTCTTGAACCCCAAACCTCGACAAGATGACCAAAAAAACAAAGAAAAAGAAGCAGAACCCTCCTCCTCCACTGGAACTGAAGAAGAGACAGCAAAAGAAGAAAAAGAGGAGCAAAAAAACAACAAGCAACCAATCTATGAATACAAAGGTTGGGAGCCAAAAGGGAACGCTCACGACGCAGCCTATGACGCCTATATGACAGGTGCAGCCTTTGCAGCGATGAAAGAAGGGGTGAGCGAAGAGGCTCTCGTCGCCACAGCCAACCAAATCAACATTTTTGGATGTCTGCAGAAGGTGTTGTTGGACAAGGAGGATGATAAGACGGAGGTGGAGAATTTGATGTTGGTCAATGAATTTGATACTTCTTTGGATAATATGGCCATTCAAAATTCTATCAAGGAGGCTGGGAAGGTGGTGTTTTTTGAGGAGGGGGAGGAGGAGGAGAAGGAGGAGAAGGAGAAGGAGAAGGAGAAGGAGAAGGAGAAGGAGAAGGAGAAGGAGAAGGAGGGGGAGCGAGTGGTGGTGAAGAAGGTGCCTGTCAAGTGGAAGTGGATTGATGATACCTCGTTTTTCTTTTTTTGGGTTGGGGAGGGGGAAGCGGTGAGGGACAAGTTTTGGAAAGAGATGGAGAAGGTGGAGATGTGGAAAGTACACAAGGTGAAGATGCCGATTGGGGGAGAGAAGAAGAGGAAGGTCGAGGAGAAGGAGGGTGTAGAAATGCAATAAAAAGACAGAAATTCTTTTAATTCTTTAATTTTTATTTTTTGTTTTTTTTTTGTTTTTGTTCTGCTGTGTATTTTTTGGTTTTGTTTGTTTTTATTTTTGTTTTTGTTTTTGTTTTTGTTTTTGTTTTTGTTTTTGTTTTTGTTTTTGTTTTTTTCATTTGTTTCATTTCTCTTTACAAAACAACAAAATCACCCATAACGTCACGAATCTGAGAATAAAGTTGAAAAACAGTTCCAGCAACATCTCTCAACTCCTCTCTATCCTCCAAAGAGAGAGAGTAAAAACATTGAGTGGAAGTAGAGAAAGGGGAAGAAGAGGA
>MUHK01007927.1:647-11356 GCA_002151225.1 Paramoeba pemaquidensis
AGAGAGAGAGAGAGAGAGAGAGAGAGAGAGAGAGAGAGAGGAGAGAAAGAGAGCCCAACCTGCCCCAGCACTTATCAATACTGCGTCTGCCTGTTGAATCCATTGTCGAGCTTGTGTTGTACTAAAGAGAAAATGGGGGAAAGTTGGAGAGGGGAGGAAGGAAAGAAAAAAGAAATGGGTTGATTAAGAAATCGATAAAAGAACAAAATCTCTTTCTCTTTTTCTTTTTCTTTTTCTTTTTCTTTTTCTTTTTCTTTTTCTTTCTCTTTCTCTTTTTCTTTTTCTTTCTCTTTCTCTTTCTCTTTCTCTTTCTTTCTTTTTCTTTCTCTTTCTCTTTCTTTCTCTTTCTCTTTCTCTTTCTCTTTCTCTTTCTCTTTCTCTTTCTCTTTCTCTTTCTCTTTCTCTTTCTCTTGAACGGCCCTCTCTCTATCGTACCGGGAATCAGCCATTTGTCTGTTTTCTCTTTTTTTTTGCTTTGAGTTTCTCCTGATCTTTCCGTTGGGAAAAGGAACGAACAGAAAAAACTCCAGAAAAGAAAGACAAAGAAAATTCCGTTGAAGATTCTTCTTCCCCCTTTTCAAGTGCCCTTTCTGTTTCCCAACTCCTGAAAATATTCAGGTGCTATCGAAGTTTCAGGGAGAGGCCCAGGGAGAGAAAAAATCAAAACTTTTGGGGGTTGGTCTGGGCGGTCATTGGGTGTTTGTCTTTTTTTCTTTGGTCTTTCGGCATTTTTTCCTCTTGTTTGTGCGGTTGGTGTGATACTCGCTTTTCTTTAACAGGAAAGAGTCTCTTTGATCTTTTTCTACTTGAAAGCATAAATAGTACTGTGTACATGACTGAACAAAGTGAAGGAGTGTACTATGTACTATGTTGCGTTTTCCAGCTTCTGGTTTTCTCATGTTGGATTTCAAAACTTTGTTTGTGTGAAAGTCATTAAAGATGGATAAACAACAATAAAATAAAAAGAGGTTAGTCGGATCTGACCGGGTGGAATGTTGTTGTTGAATGTGTTAAAAACTTTCTTCACAATAAATTCTCATTGGCTGGGATTCAAGCTGATGAGAAGTATTATTTCTGTGGCTCGTATGTAAAGTTGTGTGTATTTTGTTATATATATACAAAAGACGGCTCTGGCACAGATGTTTCACTACGTTCAAATCAGTGCTAGAACTCGTCCTTTGTATCTATATCTTTGTCTGCTGGTGTCCTTTTTCCTTCACGAGATCCTCACGCAGTTGTGTCGTGTGCTGAAAACTTCCTTCTAAAACAAAAAAAAATAAAACAAAAAAATTCCAAGAAAATTGTGCTTGAATCGCAAGGTAAAAAGGGCTTAAAGAAATATGACGATATTTCTACAATAGAAAATAGATGATAAAAATTTGTCCAAGGTGTTACAAAGAACATGAAAATCCAAATCATGGAACATGTAATTATTGTCTCACTCAAAAAAGAGATTATTACTATCGAAACAAAGAGAAGGAAAACAAAAGGTGTCAAAAATATCGAGAGCAGAACAAGGAAAAAATTAAAGAATTGAGCAAACAATACAGATTGAACAACGAAACAAAATTAAAATCATATTGTGATTGCAGTTGTGGCAAACAATATCAATACAGAACAAAGGCAAGACATATGAAAAGTAAATATCATCAAAAGCATTGCACAGAAAACTGAAATTCATTACAAATAAAAAAATAAAAAAAGAGGAAACAAAAAAGTTGAAACAAAAAAGAGGAGGACAAAAACAAACGAAACAACTAAGGAGGGGGGAGGGGGGAGGGAGGGACAAAGTGGAGCAGAAAAGTGGTAGACAGACAAGAACGTTTTTTGACATACAAGATCTGTCAAATAAATCATTTTTCTCATTATTTATTATAGAATGGTTAAAAAATTTAATCTCCAACATTATTTAAATCATTTAAAAAATCCCAACAAACAAAAACTCCAACAACAAATAAAAGAAGAAATTACAGACAGCGATCTAAATCGTTACTTTGGCAAAAGGGATTTTAAAAACATTCTCAAATACTCAGATCTTGCTGACTACAACTCAATACAACAACTCCTTCCAAGAAACAAGTCATGGAAAATTATTTTAATTGAACATGAGTACAATAGTGGTCACTGGACTCTTCTCCTTCGCTATAACAACACAATAGAATGGTTTAATTCTTATGGCAGTTTTCCTAGTCAAGAATTAGATTACATTCCTCATCATCAAAATGCACAATTGGATCAAGACATTAAACATTTAAATATTCTTCTTACACAAGCGCTTCCAAAATTTAATATTATTTACAACAAAAGAAAACTTCAAAAACTTGAAAACGGTGTGAACACATGTGGAAAGTTTGTGATTCTAAGAATTATCATGATGGAAAAATACAATATGGACTTACAACAATTTCTCTCTTTTATTGACCAACTAAAAAAACAATTTAAATTATCTTCTGATGAGTTAGTCGCATTATTAATTCAAAAATAAAAAATATTCTCTATAGTTATAGTATAGTATGAGCGCAGATTATTCTACAAAGTTAGTAAGAGATTCAAGACTCAATGATGTTTCAAGTCAACTTGAGGTAGCAGTGTCACAAGGTGCAAATCAAAACACCTATCAGCAGTTCATCGCGACGTCGTCATCATCTTCCAATCTTTCCTTTAACATTCAACCACCCAGTGAGTCGATTGTAGTTGACAGAAATATTTTGTTATCAGCCAGAGTTAATTTTAGAATTAACATAGGCCCTAATTGTGAAGTGGGAACTAACATTTGGCAATATGGGGAACGCGAAGCATTCCAAGCGTTTCCTCTAAATAACCTATTTACCACAGCAACCGCCACGATAAACAACACCAGTGTCAGTGTAAACACTCAAGATGTGCTTCCTTCTCTTCTTCATATGATGAATGAAGAAGATCTTGCCCACTGCCAGGGAATGACTCCTTACCTTATTGATCGCTACCAAAATTATTCTGATGCAGTCAATGCAAACAATAACCCATTAGCAGGATGGACAATTAAAAATGCAAGTTACAACCAACACCGTTTACCACGAGGAGCCCACCCACTTGATTCATTATTAATTACAAGAACACCCGCTGGTGGTGGAGCGACTGATAATGATAATAATCCAGTTTCTCAAAATATTGGTGATACATGGGCTATTGATGTTAGTGCAACTTTTACCGAGCCACTTTTCTTAAGTCCATTTTTGTTTCACTCAAAATTGACTCACGGCATCAGACCATTGTCCCCATTTTTTGTCTTTCTTTTGTACGTTGATTTTTGGTTTTTTGTTGAACAGCTGGTGATGGAGTTCTGGATCCTCTTTGAAGTCCCTGTGTCAATTCCAAATGATTCAGGAGTTTTTGAAATCCGGAGAACTGGGGTTGAGTACAATGTTTTCTTTTTTCTAACTCTCTTTCCTTCCACAATCAATTTCTCCAATTTTTCTAGATCTTTTATAATAATAACATTTCAAAAACTCCACTACCTGAAAATTGACTCATGTCAGATTTGACTTTCTTTTCTCTTTTGGTTTTTGTTTGGTTTTTGGTTTTTGGTTTTGGTTTTTGGTTTTTGGTTTTTGGTTTTTTGTTTTGTCTTCATCATCTTCTTCCTCTTCTTCGTCTTCTATGTCTTATTCGTCTTCTTCCTCCTCATCTTCATCTTCTTCTTCCTCTTCTTCCCTGGTTTGTTTTCTTTCTTCTTGTTGGCTGTGTGGGTTTTGCGGTGTCTCTAACTTTTTCCTCAGAAAACAGTCAGCATTTTGTACATCTATAATGATGTCACTGGGAAAAAGAGGGAAGGGTTCCTTACAAAAATTCCTGAAGATGAGCTTTTTGGCGACCTCCGAAGCCGGATTGAGGATATCCTCAAGCCCACCAAGGATTCCATTACTTTTTATGATGGTGATGGAGATAAAGCGACGCAAATCAGCCTCCTCGCCTCAATCAAAGACTGCATGAAAGGAAATCAAAACAAACTTACGGTGCACATAGAAGTTGATTTTCCCGCCCAGTCTGCTCCGGCCCCTGGTTTGTTGTTGTTGTTGTTGTTGTTGTTGTTGTTGTTGTTGTTGTTGTTGTTGCTTCAACGTTTTCTTTTAGATGTCCTGGATTTATCAAAGCAATTCAAAGACATGAATCAGTCACTTCAAAATTTTATGAGAGTATTCAATTCTCGACACGAAAATTCTTTGGTTGGAAGGGAAGAGCGGTTTGTGGAATTGAGTTTGTTGTTCCCTTTGGAATTCTTATTTTTCAACAGGTTGGAGCCAGTTCCAAATGTACACGGAGACGTGCCAGATGAATTTCCAACGAACATTATGATGTTGCTGGTCGCTGGAAACGAACTGCCAGATGGATCCAAAAATGAGTGGAACAACGAGAAGTCCAAAAACCTCTTAAGATTTTATGAAGTCCAGGTTGATGATTCTGACTCTGAACCTGAATCTGATGAAGATGAAACCAAACAGGAATTACGCAAAGTAAAAAAAGAATTGAAGGAATACAAAACATCGAGACAGAGAAGGTTGGAGGTGGCAAAGAAAATAGGGGTCTCAAGAACCCAGCTGAATTTTGCTCAGCTGACGTTGTGATGGTGTGTGTATTTATTCTCTATTAAAATAATTGTACTGGAACGAGGATTTAGAATTAGTGAAACTCTTCCAATTGTACTGGTTGCAGTTGTAAATAAATTATTCAAAGGAAATGCTTGGAATGCTTCTCTTTGTCCATCTTGCCAAACATTTGTATTAACAGGCACATTAGGACCAATGTTGATTTGAAAATTGACTTTTGCACTTAACAAAATATTTCTGTCTATTACAATAGACTCGCTTGGTGGCTGAATGTTGAAGGAAAGATTAGAAGATGAGGATGATGTCGCAATGAATTGTTGGTATGCATTTTGGTTTGCACCTTGCGACACTGCTACTTCAAGTTGACCAGAGACATCATTGAGTCTTGCATCTCTCACTAATTTTGTTGCATAATCTGAAGACATTAACTATATAAATATATTAGATAATAAAAAAATATTTTTACTTTTGAATTAATAATGCAACTAACTCATCAGAGGATAATTTATATTGTTTTTTTAGTTTATCAATAAATTGAAGAAATTGATTTAAATCCATATTAAATTTTTCCATCATGATGATTCTGAGAATAATCCACTTGCCACAAGTATTAACACCATCTTTGAGTTCTTGAAGTTTTCGTTTATTATAAATAATGTGGAACTTTGGAAGTGCTTGTGTAAGTAGAATATTTAAATGTTTAATATCTTGATTTAACATTGCTTTTTGTTGGGGAGAAATAAAATCCAATTCTGCACTGGGAAATGTTCCATATGAGAGTTAAACCATTCAATTGTATTGTTGTAGCGAAGGAGAAGTGTCCAATGTCCACTATTGTGTTCATTTTCGATTAAAATAATTTTCCATGATTTATTTCGAGGAAGGAGTTGTTGAATAGAACTATAATTTGCTAATTCTGAGTATTTGATTATGTTTTTGAAATCTCTTTTACCAAAGTAGCGAGTGAGATCACCATCCGTAATTTCTTCTTTTATTTGTTGTTGAAGTTTTTGTTTGTTGGGATTTTTTAAATGATGTATGTAATGTTGGAGATTAAATTTTTTTACCATTCTATATAAAATAATGATATTATTTATTTAAAACCAAACAAAACAGAAATAAAATTATTGCAATATTGCATCACAGTATGATAAATGGTTAAAATGTTATCAAAGAATAAATCATTGTGTCTTGAAGATTTAATAGCTGAGTTTGTCATTTCTTTTAACTGACACATATGATTAAATAACTCTGTCAAACATGTTGTTTCAAACTCTTTTTCATTTCGTCGTTTTTCAACATCTTCGTAAGCGCTATTATTTACTATAAATCTATATGTGGGTTTCTCGAAACGATAATCACCTACCAATTCAATGACGGTGTTGTTAAAATACAATATTATTGATATCATATATTCAAATTGCAACCATTGATAATAATGTAAGTCTAAAGAATCCAAAATTTCAACTAATTTATTGGTATGCTTTGTGCTTTTACATATAATATTTTTAATAGGGTATCTTTCACAATAATTACATGACGATTTGTAGATTTCATTAATTATTTGAAACAAATCGTCTCCATTTATTTTTTGTAAATTATATGTAGCAATCGTCACTGAACAAGTTATTGTAAATGAATCCACACCATTCTGTATTGCTATTGTATCATTTTTTAATTTTACTACAACCATAGTTTTATCATATGTTGTGAAATAGTCAAAATCAAATTTGTTCAATACATTGTAAATTATTTCTAAAGAGTTTTGATCAAATTTATTTTTCATTATTTAAATAAAATTTCCATATATTTTATTATCAAATAAAATAACTCAATTTTTAAAACTTTCTAATTTCTTTGAAAATAAATCCATCCGTAAGTTTTCTTACGCATGAGAAACCACGAAAACTCATTTTATTACCCATTTCCAGAAATCCATTATGGACGTCTAAACACTCTGTAGAAAGCCCGTTGCGCATGTTTTAGAGGCATTTAGTGAGAAATCGTGTTATGGACCATTTTGGACGTTTTGGGAGCACACTCCCTTTTGTGAACCATTTTGTGCGTTTTAAGCGTTGTTTGTGAAGTTGGACCAAATGGGACAGTTCACCACCTGACTAATAATACGGAAAGGGGTTTTCTGGTCAGGAACCCAAAGGCTGGCATTCTCCTGATCACATCTAAGGGACTGGGAAGATAGTGCGTGACTCAAAAGAAATAGAACTTGTGTTTGGGGAAAACCAAAAGGGAATTTGGGGGTTGGGGGTTAATTCTCGCGGGGTGGGGATGGGCGAAAAGAGAATTTGGTGTTGGTGGACACTTTGTTGTTGTGCGCGACTTGGTGTAAGGGTAATAAATGAATAAACGCTTTTCTCTTTCATTCCCTCAAGAACCGCAACTCTTTTTGTTCCCCATAACTTTATTTAATCATAGAAAGAGAAAGAAAAAAAAAACAAAAAAAAAGACACACAAAACACCCCAAAAAAAAAAAACCCTCCTCCTCCTTCTCTCACTCTACCCCACAACGAGTGTCCCCTTCTGGGATCGATTAGAGAAGTTATTATTCCTCGTACACATCATATGATAAGTCCCCTTTTGGAACCTCATCAACCCACCATCGTGCGAAGCAGGGGCATTATTCAACAAATCATCAGTATCCAACCCCCCTCCAGCAGTCGCAAGCTCCAAAGCCAACTCCAGAGGACTTCTTTTGGGGCGAGAATCAACAAGAGCTTCCCACAAGAAAGCTTTTGCGAGGTGGAGAGGGTAGTTGTGGCCAAGATCCAAGATTTGAACAAAGTTGGATCTGTCGGTTCCTCCGGTTCCTTCTCCATCGTCACCTTTTGTGGGGGNAAAAAAAAAAAAAAAAAAAAACACATACCCGCCTGTCCATCTCCAGCAGGAGCATTATTATTATGAGTATTAGACCCAGCCCACTGAATATGCACATAATCATCAGCATCCATCCTCAAAGTATTAGGGCAAAAATCATATTCAACGGCGGGGTAAGTTTGGACAATGTTTCCTCTCTTCCCCATAACGTTCCAGTTGTGAATTCTCCCGGAGATTCCGGAGGGTTTTTTTTCGACTCTGAAGATGTGGGATCTGTCTTGGAAAGTTCTGGGGGAGAGGGGTTTAGGAGGGGGAATTTGGTTTGGGAAAGGAAAGGAAAAAGAAAAAAGAAAAAAGAAAAAAAGAAAAAAAAAAGAAAAAAGAAAAAAAGAAAAAAAAAGAAAAAAGAAAAAGAAAAAAAATAAAAAGAAAAAATACCTTCCAGTTTGCGCGGTATTAATCGCCAACTTCAAACCCTGACGAACACCAATATCAACAACAGGGTTTTGCTCAATGGGAGACAATTCATCACCATTCAAAGAAGCATCCTGGTCCCAAGGGTAATCAGAAGTAGAGATATTGTACCTTTTTATTTTTGGTGAGAAGAAGGAAAAGGAGGAGGAAAAGAAGAAAAGGAGAAAGGGGGGGAGGAACCAACCTAATTCTGAGAACACATTTGCATGAAGCAGCGCCACACAAGTTTTGAGGGGAGGGAATGTAAAGATCATGACCAACTTGGAACCCATCTCTTCCGTTCCCCAAGTGGTTATCACGAGTCCAAGGGGTATCAGCAAACTATTTTGAGGGGGGGGGGGGAATTGAGAAAAAGAAAAAGAAAACAAGGCCCACCCAAAAACAAAACTTCCTCCCCTTCCTAAACCCCACAACTCCCCCCCTCCCCCCTCCCCCGTACAGCCAAGTGTTTTAAAAAATNAAATAAAAAATAAAAAAAATAAATAAAATAAAATAAAATAAAAAATAAAATAAAATAAAAATAAAAATAAAAAAACAAACATCAGTATCAATCTCAGGCTGATGCTCCGCCAAATACTCCTTATACATCCCCCATCGAGAGCGATTATAGCTCAAAACAGCCAAATGTTTCCATGGATTTGGGTGCCACCAAGGGAAATAATCTCTCTCTTCGGGGCACTCAAGACCGCTTCTGTCACCGTTGGGGTTTTGGCGGGTGTAGATGGCGGTGTCGCCTTGGAGGTTCTGTGTTTTTTTTTTTGTTTTTTTGAGAGAAGGAAGGGGGGGGAAAGCAACCAAGCAAACCAATAAATAAATAAACAAATAAACAAACAAACAAACAAACAAACAAACAAACAAACAAACAAACAAACAAACAAACAAACAAACAAACAAAAGGAGAAACAAAGAAAAGAAGAAAAGAAAGAAGCAAAAAAGCAAAAAAGCAAAAAATGCAAAAAAAAATGCACAAAAATAAACCTGATCAGCAGTAAAAAGCCCTTGGTTTCGCTGAATAGTATTCTTACAAGCATCATAATACTCAGGAGTCTCATGAAGACCAGTGCTTTTATCAGTATCTTGTTCGTTGGGGGTTCCAGTGTTGATACCATTGCGGAGATCATCGCTGCACATGGTGGAGATGATGATTTCACATCTGGTTTTTTTTTTTTTTTTTTTGTTTTATTTAGATACTGAAGAAAAAGAAAAAGAAAAAGAAAACTAACCTCACTTTGCCGTTCTCATCAGATTCACCACCACATCCGTGTTGGTTGGTCCAAGTAACGTGGAGCTTTGAGCTGTTTTTGGAAGGGTTGTAAGATAAAGAAGGAAAGAAAACAAGATGAAAAGAAAGAAAGTGAAAAAAAAAAAAAAGTGAAAGAAAGTGAAAGTGAAAGAAAAGAAAGCGAAAGAAGAAAAAAAGAAAAGCTCAAACCTCTCATAAAAAGTCATTGCGAATTGTTCGTCTTGAGTGGTAGCAGCTTGGTCAGTGGTGTCTCCCACATTGTAACCTCCTTTGTTGTTGTTCTGTTGTTTAGAAAAAAAAAGAAAAAGATGAGGAAAGAACAAAAACAAAAAACAAAAACCATAGTATGGAAAAAACAACAAGAACCAACAACAACCAACAAGAACCAAAGGAAACAATCAACAAGAAAAACAAAAACAAAACAAAAACCTGTGAATCAAACAACCGATTTCCATTATCCCTATTAGCCGTTTGTTCATTCAAACGATTGTTACTCCCCCGAGGGTTATGCATGTAAACATCCCCATACACACCAACCACACAAACCAAAGCAACCAGCACAGCAACCAGCCCCTTCATCATCTTCTCAATCAAGAAAAAAAAAAAAATTTCTTTCTTTCTTTCTGGTCCACCACCAAACAACAAAAACCACGGCAAGTTTAACAAAAGACAAAAACACCCCCTCCCCGCCCTCCCACCCACTTTTATATGCCCTTCAAACAATCGGAAGGTAGTATATTCCCTTTTGTCATTTGTGCGCTATTTTTTTTTTAGCTCTATGTGTAATGCACTGAAAGATTTTTTTTGCGTTTATTTAGGGCGCTTAAGTTTCCAAAACGCCGAAAACCGTGTCAAAAATAGCGCCCTAGAATGTATGCATTTTCTCCGGTTGAGACTTGCGCAGGTATTTTTGTATGGGGGGTCGGGAATTGGGGGGGGTCGGGACTGGGTCATTTTGTCCCTGCCACAATTGTGTGGGGGGGGCTTTGGATGGGGAGGGGGGTATGGACTCTTTGAAGAGGTTTAGATTTTAGCGCCCTAAATTAATTGGATGGGTTGCAAAAAATGGCCTGAATGCCGGAAAGAACCCAGGGGCCGGCCAAAAGTTTTGTCTTTTATTTCTTCTGATGTGCCCTTCGACAGTTGACCAAATATTTTGTCTGTAAAACCATTTTTTTAATAAATTATAATTTTAATGAATTGAACAAGTTTTCAAGATATTGTTTCGAAAAGAGACACACGAATACGAAAGACAGCCATGGCAATATGGACACAAAGATTTTTCACTTCCAAAAAACTCGCACCTTCTGGTGCCAGTTTTTTGGAGGGGCATGTTTTTTTTGGTGTGTGTTTTTTGGGTGCGAGGGTGCATGTTTTTTCGAAGTTTGTGAGCATGACAGAGCCTTGCCCCCCCTCCTCTCTCTCTATTGTTTAGGTCAAAGGGTGTTGATCAACAAGTCTTACTTTGAGCCTTTTCAAGAGGGAATGTCTTCCCTTTCTGTAAAGAGCCCAGAGGGGCTGAAGGTGGATTGAGAACCAGACACCCACACTGGAAAAGCAACTTCTGTGATCCA
>MUHK01008040.1:810-11025 GCA_002151225.1 Paramoeba pemaquidensis
TCGGCCGAAAAATGCCTTCTTTTTTCAATATCCCCCCCCCCAGCCGGCTCCTTCCCCGACTGAAACAACTCCTCAAAAAAGATGGGCCTTTCCTTATCCTTCCCATCCACCACCTTCCCCGCCGGTTTCTTCGGAGAAGGCGCCTTCTTGTCCCCATCATTCCGAAATTCGGCAATATGGAGATTGAGATCGCTCATCAGCTTCTCCCGCTGCTCTTTGTCCCTCAAACAGATGGTGATTTTTAGATCCGATCGATCGGGGAGAGAGATGGAGAAGCCAAATTTACTGAGTTTGGTCACCTCCTTCCCTGTAACCTCCCACAACGATGGCAGCGTCGATAAAATCACCAAATTCGAAATTTTGTACTTAAAAGTCCCCTTGGTCTCCTTGGCAATCACAAACACATCCGAGAACAAAAACCAATGGGAAGAATCGAGCTTGGAATCCAACCCCCCCACCGCGCACCTCCCCTCCGCCACCAACTCACTCGTCAAACTCCACTGAATCCCCTGCGCCGCGAGGGTTTCAATGATCTCATCAATGTGATCCCTCGCTCTCTTCGCTTCATTCGCCTTCCCCACAATCTCTGCCAGTTGGTTGGACGCCTCCTTCAAGGAAGAGTAATCTTGGTGTGTCTCCGGGGTGTATTTTTGGAGCTCACGGAGAAGAAGGGGGAAGCGAGTGATCCTCTGCAACGGCTTGATCAAAAACCCATCGATTTTCTCACTGCGGAGCTTCTCTTTGTTGCTCTGCTCCTTCTCTCGCACAACTTTCTCAATGTGTGGGTGGCTCATGGCGATGTCCAACGACTTCATCGAAATGGATTGGTTCGTACAATAGGGGATGTACATCTGGAAATACGCCAAGTGACGCACAAAACACGCTCCAATATCCTTCTTCTCGGGTGACTTGGTCTTCACGGGCGCAAGATCTTTGTAAAACTGCTTCGCGGCCTCGTAGATATCATCGATGTTCGAAAAGAGGGACTTTTCGGCCTTTTGAGAGAGGTGCAGCTCGGAGACCATTGATTTTTTGTACATCCCCACCAAAATGCTCAATCGATCGATGTAATCTTTTTCTGTGGTCAAAATTTCGTTGATGACGTTGGTTTGGTTTTGAGTTCGACGGGTTTCCCAGATTGCGAATAACATTTCGTGCATTTCTTTGTGGTTTTTTTCTTCTGCGAGTTGGAGAGCGGATTTTCCCTGGAGAGGAGAATTGAAGAAGGAGAGAATTTGGTGAGGGAAAAGAGAGGGAAAGAAAGAAAAAAAAAAAAAAAAGAATAAAATAAAATAAAATGGGCATANTAAAAAATAAAAAATAAAAAATAAAAAATAAAAAATAAAAAATAAAAAATAAAAAATAAAAAATAAAAAATAAAAAAAACCTGCTTTGTTTTCACAAAAATATCAGCTTTTTTATCTAACATCAACTTAACAACATCCACTTGATTTAACGACACAGAAGTCAACAAAGGAGTAAAACCCCGATCATTCGCATGATCAGGATTCGCCCCCTTCTCCACCAACCACATCGCCAACTGACAAGAATTCACCTGGACAGCAAAATGAAGATAAGAAGCCCCCCCGTTATTCAAAGCGTTCCAATCCACATTTGGAAACTTCCTCGTAAGCTTGTTCAAAAACTTCATTGTCTTGCCCAAATCCTCCACCTTCCTTCCAAAGAAGTAATGAAGAGGTGTGGCCCCGCTCGTATTTCGAAACTCAACATCGGTAACATAGTCCAACAACAACATAGCAAGATCGAGTTGGCCATGGCGACAAGCGCTATGGAGAGGGGTAGCATTCTGATCATTTCGAACCATCGCGTAATTCTTATCATCTCGACAATACTCCTCCACCTTGGTCAAATCATTCGCCTGGATCGCCCCCTGGAAACCAATCCGATCCAACCACTTCCCCAGATGAAACGCAGACAACTCCATCACCTTCTCACACGTCCGATGGATGGCAAACATGAGATCAAAAGTGGCCAGCTGGGTGAAACAATCCACAACCGTGATAGCCCCCTTTTGTCCACAAAGAGTGAAGCTGTTGGGGGTTTCAGACTTAGGATCGAATTGGAGTGTGGATTCCTCCAAGTTGATCACCACCTCGGCAGGGATCTCCTCCGTTTGTTGGATTCTTGGGTCCTGGGCGTGGATGGATACTTTGTTCTCGTTGTCGTCGATTACCAAATACTTCTTCTTTTGTTTCTTGGACTTCTTTTCGGTCTTTTCCCCCAGCTTCATTTCAAATATCTCCTCTTTCAGATACTCTCGCAACACGTACTTCTCCTCCACAAATTGCTTCACATTGTCAAAACTGGCCAACTTTTGGGCTGGATCCGACACAATCAACCCCGCCTCCCAACGTTGGTTCATCACCTGGTTCCCCATCCCCCCCAAATAATTCAAAATATCTGGTGCCATGGGGTGATTCACCCACGCGTTCCTCTCGTGCAGCGCATCGTTGGAGATGGACACGACAATCGAGATGTTGTGTGGCAATTTTTTGTGAGCTGCTCCGCAATGGTCACACAGGAGGCACCCGAGGGTAGTGGAGAGGTAGCATACGGGGCCTTTGTTGCAATCTGCGCACCTCATGTTCTCGGGCTTGGACGCGAGGGATTCAAGAAGATCGATGCGATCTTGCTTGCTCATTGTCCTGGCAGTGCTGGGAGAATCATTTCGGGGGGTGCTGGAATCGGAGGACTCACCCTTTTCCTTTCGGCCGAAAAATGCCTTCATGATGGGAAGCTCGAGTTTGGTCTCGCTTGAGACTTGGTTGTTGGTGGTGGTGGTGTTGTTGTTGTTGTTGTTGTTGTTGTTGTTGTTGATCCAAAGGATCAGAACCCGCCAAACCCGCGACCAAACGACGAGTTGTCACCAAGCAAAAGAGAAGAACAAGCGCTCAAAGAGAGAAAGAGAGAAAAAATGGTCGAGCAAAATACGGTTCTCAGATCCAAAAAGAAAACAAAAAGAAATGATTTCTTTGGACGATTTCGAAACCAAAACGTCAGAAACGATCCCACATTTTTGGGAATCAAAAAAATTCTTTTTAGCGCCAAATAAGATTTTTTTCGTTTGATTCTCTCCCAAAAGATTTTTTTTGTTTGGTTCATTTTCGAACAGAACGAGGACAGGAGATGAAAAGAGATCCTGTTTTGGTGTGACCAAAATCTTGACCCTTGTTTTTGGCAATACCACATCCTTTTGGCTAACCACACAAAGAAAACAAATGAAATTTTCTGCTTTTTCTACCCTAATTTGAATTCATTGGCGTGATTCCGTGCAATGAGATCAACCACATTTGCAACACGTGCACAAGAAGTGAAGATGTTTGCAGACCAATCGCTCATTTGATCTGCCTCTCGGAAATAAAGGAGTTCTTCGATTTGATCGAGAAAACCGGTCATTCTGTCTTCCTGTTGGGGGAGGTGATTTAGAAAAGAAAAGAAAAGAAAAGAAAAGAAAAGAAAAAAGAAAAGAAAAGAAAAAAGAAAAGAAAAGAAAAAAGAAAAGAAAAAAGAAAAGGAAAAGAAACCATAATCATTCGTGCAGCAATTTGTTCAGCTTTTTGCTTATCAACCCCAAGAAGAAGCCCCAACTCAACAAAAGAAATGTTATCATAAATATTCCCAGCAGACAAAATATTGTGTTCAAAACAAGCTTTGTCAAGAAGGTCAACCCCATCCACAGACACCTGTGAAGTATGTCGGAGAGAGAAGGGGGGCGGGCGTCCAAGGGAAGGAGAGAGCAGAGAGAATAGAGAGTGAGGAAAGGAGAGGAAAAGAAGAGAAGAGAAGAGAAGAGAAGAGAAGAGAAGAGAAGAGAAGAGAAGAGAATAACAGAAGGATCTTCAAACCGTTTGGTAATCGTGAAGATGGGAACGAAACCCAATTTTTTCTTCTTGTCGAATTATTTTCTCCGAATATGCCTTTTTTAGAATAGAATGAAAGGGGAGTCTATCTGATCTTTCATCTTTGCAAATGGTCCCCAAGATCCGAAGTCGATGGGGTCCTTTGTGGTAAGAGGGGGTTAAGGGTAAGAGAAAGGTGAGGGGGGGGGGGNAAGAAGAAGAAGAAGAAGAAGAAGAAGAAGAAGAAGAAGAAGAAGAAGAAGAAGAAGAAGAAGAAGAAGAAGAAGATGGAGAAGGAGAAAATGTTAGCACAGACAAAAAGGAATTGAAAGGGAAGAAAAGAAAATAAGACCACCTGGAGATAAAGATTTGAAATGATAGAAAAATGACGGCAAACTTCCACTGAAAGCTTTTCTTCAATGCGGGCTTTAATATCGATACCCTGATCAAAAGAGAAAACAAGAGGAGAGGATAGTTTTAAAAGGAAAGAAAGAAAGAAAGAAAGAAAGAAATTAACCTCCAATGTACGCGCAGCCTCTGCCCATTGCCCCTTCTCATCCTGTAGCTTCGAAACAATTCGACGTAGTTTGTGCATCTCATCTAATAATGTGAATTGGGAGAGCGCAGAAAGAGTAAAAAAGAATAAGAATAAGAAAAGGAAGAATGAGAATGAGAATAAGAATAAGAATAAGAATAAAAAACCTGTTGACAGTTCTCCAGCAATAACTATGATCTTTCCTCCAATACTCAAAACAAACTCTGAAGAATTCGATAACTCCCCCTTGATTCGATCATGAGAAAAAAAACAGAAAGAAGAAGATCACAATGAAGAAAAAAAAAAAAAAAAAACCTCAAGCAATCGAACCAATAATGACATCAAGTCTTTCTTCAACAAAGGGTTGTCAGAAAGGAGATGTGTTTGAGAAAATTCAACGATGGCGTTTTCGTCTTTTTGCTTGATCAAAGATTCAAACTTGTCTTTTAAACTCTCAAAAATAGCTTTGCTCTCCTCTTGTGAGATACTTTGCCTGAAGAAAAAAGAAAAAAAAAGAAAAAAGGAAGAACGAATGAAAGAAAGAGAAAGAGAGAGAAAGATAAGGTAAGAAGAAAAGTAAATACTTCTTCTTTTGTAGATCGGCNGAAAAAAAAAAAAAAAAAAAAACCTCAAGCAATCGAACCAATAATGACATCAAGTCTTTCTTCAACAAAGGGTTGTCAGAAAGGAGATGTGTTTGAGAAAATTCAACGATGGCGTTTTCGTCTTTTTGCTTGATCAAAGATTCAAACTTGTCTTTTAAACTCTCAAAAATAGCTTTGCTCTCCTCTTGTGAGATACTTTGCCTGAAGAAAAAAGAAAAAAAAAGAAAAAAGGAAGAACGAATGAAAGAAAGAGAAAGAGAGAGAAAGATAAGGTAAGAAGAAAAGTGTCGTTTTTTTTGTTGTTCTCATCAGAGTTGGGGTTTGTACAAACCTCAACTCTGAAGACATTGTCACATCTTCATCATCAACATCAACCCCCCCAAAATCATCATCATCATCCACATCAACTCCCCCAAAATCATCATCATCCACATCAACCCCCCCAAAATCATCATCAAAATCTGACATGATGAGCACAAAACCCCCAAACCCAAAACAATAATTTGTTCCCATTATGAGTTTGTGCTAAGATCTTAGCATCGATTAACCCCCCACCTCTTTTCCTTGAAAACAAACAGAGCCCAGGAATGTCGGATCTCTGTCGGATTTAACTCGGATTTTTTCCTTAAGGAAGGAATTTCATGGAAATCCTCGGTTTAGCCACCCGGAAAAAATAGAACCCTTTTATTTTCGTGACTTCGAAAAAAGCTTTTTCGAGGAAAAGGGATTCCAGAAGGATTTGTTGCATTTCCAAAGTTTTTTTTTTGTTTGTTTTCCAATCGAGGTTCGTCGCTACCTCTCGCTACCATGTTGTCTCGTGGTGCTTTGTTCGGCTCTCGCTTCTTGCGTCAATCCCCTCTCTCTCGCCCTTCTCTTCTTTCCCAACGCACCTTCTCTGATGGAAAAAACTCCATCATTGGTATTGATTTGGGTACCACCAACTCCTGTGTCGCCGCTTTGGAGGCCGGGACCCCTCGTGTGATCGAGAACGCTGAGGGTGCCCGTACCACCCCTTCCATCGTTGCTTTTACTGAAAATGGCGAGCGTTTGGTCGGTATCCCCGCCAAGCGTCAAGCCACCACCAACCCCGAGGGAACTTTCTTCGCCACCAAGAGGTTGATTGGTCGTCGCTTCGATTCTGATGAAGTTCAAAAGGACAAGGCCTCCGTCCCTTACCCCGTTATCCGTGGAAACAACGGTGACGCCTGGCTTGAGTGCCGTGGTAAGCCTTACTCCCCCTCTCACATTGCCTCTTTCGTCCTCACCTCCATGAAGGAGACTGCTGAGAGGCATTTGGGTGGAACCGTCACCTCTGCTGTCGTCACCGTCCCCGCCTACTTCAACGACTCTCAAAGGCAAGCCACAAAGGACGCCGGTGAGATTGCTGGCCTCGATGTCAAGAGAATCATCAACGAGCCCACCGCTGCCGCTCTCGCCTACGGTCTTGCCAAGGATGACTCCGGCGAGAAGACCATTGCTGTGTACGATCTCGGAGGTGGAACCTTCGATGTTTCCATCTTGGAGATTGACGAAGGAGTGTTCGAGGTGAAGTCCACCAACGGTGACACCTTCCTCGGAGGTGAGGACTTTGATGTCGCCCTCCAAAACTACGTCATGGCTGAGTACAAGAAGGAGTCCGGCATTGACCTGGCTGGAAATGTCCTTGCTTTGCAGAGGCTCAGGGAGGAGGCCGAGAAGGCCAAGCGCGAGTTGTCCAGCACCATGCAAACCACCATCTCCCTCCCCTACATTACCGCTGATGCCTCTGGCCCCAAGCATCTCAACATGACCATTTCCCGCGCCCAGTACGATGACTTGGTCGACGGTTTGATCAAGAGAACCATTGAGCCCTGTAAGAAGGCCCTCAAGGATGCCAAGGTCACCACCAGCCAAGTTGATGAGGTCATTTTGGTCGGAGGTATGTCCAGGACCCCCAAGGTTATCTCCACAGTCAAACAAATCTTCAACAAGGACCCTCACCAAGGTGTCAACCCCGATGAGGCTGTGGCCATGGGAGCTGCTATCCAAGGTGGAGTCTTGCGTGGTGAGTACACCGGCCTCCTCCTCCTCGATGTCACCCCTCTTTCTCTCGGTATTGAGACCTACGGTGGTATCTTCAGCCGCTTGATTGCTCGCAACACCACCATCCCCACCAAGCAGTCTCAGGTCTACTCCACCGCCGCTGACGGCCAAACCGAGGTCGATATTGTTGTCTTCCAAGGTGAGCGTGATATGTGCGCTGACAACAAGAAGCTCGGAAACTTCAAGTTGCTCGGCATCCCTCCTGCCCCTAAGGGAGTCCCCCAAATCGAGGTTACCTTCGATATTGATGCTGATGGTATTGTCAACGCCTCTGCTCGTGATAACGCCACCGGAAAGGAGCAACAGATCCGTCTCCAGACCTCTGGTGGTCTTTCCGAGTCTGAGATTGAGAACCTCGTCAAGGAGGCTGAGGCCAACAGGGACGCTGATGCCAAGAGGAGGGAGTCTGTTGAGGTGATCAACAACGCCGAGAGCACTTTGTATTCTTCCAAGAAGTCTCTTGAAGAGTACAAGGACTGGTTGAATGATGAGGAGAAGGAGAAGATGGAGAAGGGAGTCGAGGAGCTCCGTGGCAAGATTTCTGAGGGCGAACCTGAGGAGATCAAGAAGGTATTTTCATTTTCTTTTTTCTTTTCTTTTCTCTTCTCTTCATTTCTCTGGAATTGTTGTTGTTGTTGTTTTTCTCCCCTCTTATCTTATCTTTCAACCCATTTCAATTTCCTCTTTTTTCTCACCTCCCCTTTCCCCTCAGGCCACCGAAGACTTCCAAGGTCTCCAAATGAAGGTTTTCGAGAACGCCTACAAGAAGAAGGCTGAAGCTTCCCAAAACCAAAGCCAAGAAGGAGGAAACAACAACAAGGAAGAGGAGGCCGAATTCAGGGAAGCCGAGGAGGACAAGGAGAAGAAGTAAGCTGAGCAAGCTTTTTTTTCACCCGAGTTCCCTCGCTTCCGAAAACTGTCTCCGGGGTTGGAAACGAAGATTTTTGCGGGATTCATTCCTCTCCCATCTCATTCCAGTGGTGTCATCATGTTTGTGTGGGACCCTAACTAAAGACTTCTGCAATATTTCACACCAAAGTAAAGTTTATCAAACAAATTAGCTTATGTTCATGCCCCCCATTTAAATTTTTAAATTTTCTCTTTTCTTCTTTCCCAACCAACTTCATAAACCAATCTCCTTTCGTAACTGTCCCAAAGCTTCAGACTTCTCAAACTCCACAAGCTGGGCCATAAACCCAGGGTTGGGTTGCACAATCGAACGAATACTTTGCACTTTCTCTGTCGCTTGTTGTGCAGTCATCCCCTGAAGAGCCATAAGATAACCAACCACAAGTGTCCCAGACCTTGATTTCCCTTGTGCACAATTCACCAATACCCCCCCCCCCTTGTTTCTCCCTTCGTGGATGAACTTGATCCCCTCTCCAATGTTGTCCAAGATGGTTTGTTTTGGTTCGTCAATCCATCCCAGCCGAAAAATGACCAGTTTCCCTTCTTTTTCATAGGTTCCCAGCCTTCTTCCCCAGGGAGGATAAAATTTTTCTAGCCCTCCTGCTGTTTGCGCTAAGTGGGTGAGGTTCTTTTTTTTGATTTCTGAATCGCAAACTGCTGCTCGGCTGCCTAGGTAGAGGCCTCCCTGGAGAGCGAAGAAGGGAGAGAGAAGAAAAGAGAATGAAAAAGAAAGAGAGAAAGAGAGAAAGTGAAAGAGAGAAAAACAAAAAAACAAAAAACTCAAACCAAACCACCCTCCTCAGGAAGAATCTTATGTATAGGATTTAGTCCTTCGACATCAGAAAGATAAACGGTGATTGCCTCCTCGGACATGCTCCCGGCCTCATGATCGGGTAAAACATAACCACAATTGCGACATTGTGTCTTTTTGAAGTTATTTCTTTCCCAGTTTTTGCAGTCTGTCTTTCCTGAAAAGTAAACCTTTGCAGAGAGAGAGAAAGATAGAGAGAGAGAGAGAAAGATATATATATAGAGAGAGAGAGAGAGAAAAGGTTAAAAAGGGGAAAGGAAAAGAGAAAAGGGTGAGAAGAGCAGAATACCTGTTCGGCTGCTGACATCACAATGATACAAACGAAACCAAAAAATTCGATAAATTGAAAAAGGCTTCTATAAATGTTAAAATTGTGTGCTAAGACTATTCTTAAATTAGACACCCTGGCGAGCCGGCAGAGAATCGACATTACAATTTTTGTTCTTGTTGTTGTCGAAAAACAATCCAACTCACAAAATGAGCAGCCAAAACACCCAATCAATTCAAAGATTGAATCATATTCTTTCCCACTTGACCCACCAACAACCCCCCCCAGCCCCTCTTCATTCTCGTGAGTGCGCTGCTTACAATTCTGAGACTGGTTTTTTTTTTATTTTTTTAAATTTCCTTTCCTTTCCTTNTTTCTTTCCCTCCCCCTCCTCACCTCCCCCCCCTTCCTCCAGCCTTTCTCGACCAAGTAACCAACTATGGTCCCAAAATCGATAAAATGATGTCAAGAAAGAAAGGAGAGCGAACTTTTTCTTCTCACGAGCGCTCTTCCCAACATCTCTCTTCGAAAGAAAAAGAAAGAGAAGGGGGAGGGGGGGAAGGAGAGGAGGGGGAGTTTTATGAAGAGCAACCTCGAAGGATTCCTGTGTTTGCTACTTGTGAGGTTTGGTTTTTTTCTTGTCTTTTTTTTTCTTTCTTCTTTCTTTCTTTTTTTTTCTTTTTCTTTCTTTCTTTTTTCTTTTTCTTTTTTTCTTTTGGCTTTTTCTTTCTTTCTTTCATTCAACAACCAAAACCAAACCCAAACCAACCAAACAAAACCAAAAACAAAACCAAAAACAAAAGGTTTTAGTCATCGGAGGGGGCCCGTCCGGGCTATCAGCTGCAGTGGGGGCTGCCCGAGTTGGTGGAGTTGACGTGATGATTGTTGAAAAATATGGTTGTTTTGGGGGAGTGATAACAACTGTTGGGATGGAAACCTTGGGATGGTACAGGTTTGGTGGTGTTGTTGGTGTTGGTGTTGGTGGTGGTGGTGGTGGTTTTTTTTTGGGTTAAAATCCATGTATTGCTTGAGTTGGTGGAGTTGATGTGATGATTGTTGAACAATATGTTAGTATTGTTGTTGGGTAGTTTCTTCTTACTTTTACTTTTTTTTTTTTTTTTTTTTTCAATGTGCACCACCAGATA
>MUHK01008097.1:0-11929 GCA_002151225.1 Paramoeba pemaquidensis
TCTCCTGTGCTTCTCTCCCAAGACCTGCTTTCAACAGGCCTGCACTCCCCCCACTTCCCCCTCCCCCCAAACCTGCAGATGCAAAGAGAATGGAGTTAATATCTCCACCCTCCAGGGCATCTTTATCTGCTTTTGAGGCCTTCAAAACTTGAAGTACATCTTTCAGTTCTTCAACCTCAGCCTCAAGAGTGGCAACTTCCACCTTCACTTTCGCATAGGCATCTTTTGCCCTCCTCTTCTCCTGGTTCGTCCCTGTTGACATTGTTATACAATGATCCCCCAATCTCTGAGCTGCTAGTTGCAGTTCTGAGACCCCCAATGTCAGCACATCTTGCAGTGCTAGAAGCTGTTCATTGGCGGACAGCTTCTTTCCCCCTGACTTCCCCTTATCGCTCGAACTCGACATCGCTCGAACTCTCCACTTTTTCCAAAAATCTTTTGAAAAAAAAGAACCCCAGTTTCGTTTCCCCCGACTTGTCAGAAAAAAAACAAAGGATATGATAAGGGGTAAGCACCAATTTATTGATTTTAAAATGAATCAATTGAAGCCAGACCTTTTTTTATTCCCATTTTAGTTCACCATTTTTGAACCTTGGAAATGATTGAAATGAACATGTCTTTCTTTTATTTGTTTTCTCTCAAACACTTCCCTTTCAGTTTGAAGATATTTCATTTCAATGATTTCCACTAATTTTCGAAAAAAACATCTATGCATACTTTTCTTCCTCCCCTCCTTCCTTCTCAGCAAACATTGATTCTAACTCTTCCAAACTTTTTCCTTTTGTTTCAGGAACAGCAACCCAAACAAATAAAAAAGCAAAAAAAGAAATCACAGCAAACATCAAATAAGCCCCACTCGGAGTGAGCAGGTCAGAGAGAGAGAGGAAGGAGAGAGCAACTGCAGAAAAGGAAAAGAGTCAGAACCCAGGAATCATAAATGACAATCTAAAAGGAAGAGGGCAAGTAAATCAGAAAATCAAAGAAAAACCTGTCCCAGAAGTTAAGCGATTCACCAATGTTGCAACAGACATTGCCCTGCCTCGAATGATTAAAGGGAACACTTCAGAAGTCAGAACCCAATTGATGGGCCCAATTCCAAGAGAAAAAAAAGCCACAAATAAACAAATGGAAAATATTGCAAGATAAGCCATTGGTTCATCTGATTGTTTGAAAAAAAATTGGACAAAGGAAATGAGAGAGAGAGAGAGGACATTCAAGAGAGAGAGGGTCATTCAAGAAAGAGAGGGAGGGGGGGAGATCCCAAACCAGGAAAAAAAGCCACAGCAGATAAACAATGAGCAAACATCATCCCCAAAGTTGATAAATAGAGAAAATGTTTTCTTCCGAATTTTTCAATGTAAAAAAGAGGGGGGAAAATGCACAACACTTTTACAACCCCAATCATTAATTGGGCTAAGAGGACACCTTGGGTGCTTTCAATACCTTTACAGTGATTTGGTTTGGTTTGGATTGGTTTGGTTTGGATGGTTTTGGGTTGGTTTTAAAGAAAACAATAAGAAAAATAATAATAATGGGAGGAAAGGGGGGGGAGAAGGTCAGTGGGAAGAGGTTAACCAGCATCTTCTAAAACCTTGGGGGTATAGTAAACAGCTGCCTCACAACCTGTTGCCTGTTGGAAGAAATTGATACCAACTCTGCAAGAAGGGAAAATACCTATTAATTGGGAAGCAAGGCAACAAACAAACAACAAACAAACACAAAACAAAAACAAACCCTACAATCATAGTTGCTCGAATCAATTTTGTTGGACAACAAAGAACATCAGCCCACTTCACTTTATCTTGTTGTTTTGACAACTCTACCATTTCTTCTATGTCAGAAAGAAGCTCTGGGATGATGTCAGGGGGATATTGAGCCCGAATAAACACCTCCTCTGCCTCATCTAGGGTTTGAATTGAGTTAATTTTTGTGAATTAGACAAATGTAGGAAAGAAAGAAAGAAAGGAGGAGGATCAAAAGAAAAGAAAAGAAAAGAAAAGAAAAGAAAAGAAAAGAAAAAGAAAAGAAAAGAAAAAGAAAAGAACTTTAACCTCTTCGATCTTCTGCAATCAACCAACGAGGCGATTCAGGCATAAAAAAAATCCCAACAAACAATACTACAGACGGCACCGCTCCCAATCCCAACATCAGCCTCCATGCAAGATCTTCTCTCACCCCAGAGAGCGATATATTAACAATGTAACCAAGAAGAATACCAACATTCACCATAACCTCACCTAAACTCACCAACATTCCTCTATAGCTGGCAGGGGAGAGCTGTTTGGTTGATTTTTTTGAAATCATTTTTTTTTTTTTTTTTTTTTTTTTTTTTTTTTTTTTTTTTTTTTTGGTTATGTTTGTTGATTTGGTTAGGTAAAGTTGGTGAGAACCTTGAGAGATGAAAAAAACCCCAACCCAAAAAACCCAAAAGAACCTCAGCCACATACAAAGGGGCCAACACAAGACCAACACCAACACCAATGCCAGTGACAATTCGAAAGGCCAACAGAGAGTAAAACTCAATCGCCAACGCCATTCCAATTGCCCCCACGGTGAAAATAACAGCAGCAATCAAAATTGTTTTTCTGGGGGAGTGGGGGAGCGAATTTGGTGGGTGAGAAGGTGATGAGGAGGGTGGAGAGGTCGTTAAACCTTCTTCCAATTTTATCCGAAAGTGGACCAGCAAACAGAGCTCCCACTGCGGCCACAAGGTTGAGAGAACCGACGAGAAGCTCAATTTGCCAGTCGACAAGGTGAAAATCTTCCTCAATGAAGAGAATGGCCCCTGCCATTACGCCTATATCGTATCCGAGGAGGCATGTTGCAATGGAGACCTGGAAACGGAAACAAAAAGAAAATCAAAAAAAGAAGACAAGAAACACACAAAAATTGACATACCGCACCGACACTCAGGGCGATAAACCAATTCACCTTGATTTTTCCCTGTCTCCTGTGCTTCTCTCCCAAGAGCTCACTCTTCTCTCCAAAACCATCACTCTCTTCTGAGAATCTTTTTTCAACAGGGAAGGAAGAGGATTGAGGAACTTCTTCACCCTTTTTCATGACCCACCCTCACGCCCACCCTCCAAATTCCCCCTTCCTTGGGACGGAGGGAATTTTCCCATACAATTTTCTATTGAAGGTCGGGATGGGAGACAATGACGTGTATCAAACGCTGAATGCAGCGATGGAGAGGCGCGTGGGATATGGCCTTTTCCCTTTGCTCCGGGGCTCCCTTTGGATGGACGGCCCCCCTCCTTTCCATGGAGAAAAAATAAATTATGTATGCCTTTTCTGGCGTTTTTTTGGCGTTTTTATTTCCAAAACATTCCCATGATTATATCCGCAACCCCCCCAGCAACAATTTTGGGGGAGTGACCAAAGAAGCAAAAACCGTCATAAACTTCTCGTCACTCCCCATCTTGTAAATCAAACAATCCTCGTTCCTCCCCTCTTCCGCCCACACATACTGCCCAAACGCAAACCTCCCCTTCGCCAACACCTCCGAAAAAGCTTGATAACACTCCGCATGCAAAAAATGGGGCACTCCTGAAATCAACACCTGGAAGGGAGGAAACCATTCCCCTCCATCGGAGGGCCCTCCCTTCGAACTCGAAGAAGAAGATGCAAAGGAAGAGAGACTTGAAGGGAGGATGATAACGATATCACCATCCTTGAGGGAAGAGGTGGGGAGCCCATCCTTGAAAATGGGTTGGTAAAGGCTGTACATGCTGTTGAGAACGTTGTGGAGTTCTTCTTCTCGTGCTTTCCCCAAGATTATTTCGAGGCTTCTCTCCTCCCTCTCTTTTTCTATCTGCTCCATTTGATTCTCCAGGTCTTGTTGCTGCTTCTCCATTTCTCTTTGCTGATTCTGCCAGCCCCTCTCTTTTTTTTTGGCTGCATTTTCTTCAGCCGCCCATTCGTCTCTCCTTCTTGTATGTTTCTCCATTTCTTGTTGACGTTTCTTTTTCCAGTCTTCCTCTTGCTTCTTCCACTCTGCCTCCTGCTTCTTCCTCTTTTTCTCTGCCTCAGCCATTTCCCATTCCCAATACCTCCTCTTTCCATCAGCAGCTTCTTCTTCTTTCTTCCATTCCTTCTTTTTTGCCTGGAATTCTTCTTCTGCCTTTTTCCAGGCCTCCCTCCTTGAAACCTCCCTTTTCTTCTCCTCTTCCTCTTCTTTCCTTCTCAATTCCTTTCTCTTTTTTTTGGCCTCATCCTCTTCCCTTTTTCGCTCCTCCCTCTTTGTCTTCGCCTCTCTCTCTTCCTTCCTCCAAACCTCCCTCTTTTGCTCAGCTTCTGCCTGTTCCTTTTTCCACTTGTCCCTCTTTTTCTTCACCTCTCCTTCGTCCTTCCTCAGAGCCGCCCTCCTTTTTTCAGCCCCATCCTCCTCCTTCTTCCAAACTTCTTTCTTTTCCTCGGCCTCCTTCTTTGCCTTTTCTCGCTCCTTCTCTTCTTTTTCCATCTCTTCCATCCTTTTCTTCATTTCTTGTTCATTTCTCTCTAGCTCTTCTCTCTTTTTCTTCATTTCTTGTTCGCTTTTCTCAAACTCTTGTTGTTTCTTCTTGATCTCCTCCCAAGCGGCCTTCACACTTTTTTGCTCATCGTCCACCTTCTTCATCTCCTCTTTCATTTTTTCTACTTCTTGGGAAAGCTTGCTGCTGTCCAATTCAGGGAGAGGGTACTTTTTGTCCATTTCTTCCTGTAGAGTTTTGGAAAAGAGAAAAGAAAGAAAAAAAAAGAGAAAAGAGAGGGGGGAGAGAGAGGGCCATTCCAGAGAGAAATTGTGAGAAAGAGAAAACCTTTGGCAAGAAAGGGAAAAAGGGAAAAGGAAAGCAAGAAAGAGGGACAAACCAACAGCTCAGGTGAAAGGGAAGAAACCGAAATTAAAGGATCAATTCGATCAAGCCTTTTTGTGAATTCAAAGGAAGGAAAAGGAGAAGAAAAAATTGCCATAGTCTCATGAAGTAAATAATTTCCTTTGTAAAAACAAGTCAGGAACTGAAAACAAAAATACCAAATAGAAACAATTTGTTCCCATTTGTTCCCATTTGTGCCCCCTAAAACAAAGCCCCCCCCCCCAAAAAAAAAGTGAACCAGAATTCTGAGAAAAGCTCAGTCGCTTTGAAAACTCTTCAGAGAGAAGGCGATGAAGGAGTTGGGAAGTGGATTGGAGGTGCCTGGCAAAGTACTTTCTCCAAGCTGCCCTCCGGTGAACTTCCCCGACTGCAGCTTGGTAGGCAGTTGGGATATTGTGGACACATTTGATGGAAAAGAAAGCTTGGTCAACTTTTTTCTGTGGTTTGAAGATGAGAAACAAACGACTAAACATGCAATAACCAAAGATGGAAAGAAAGAGAAAAATAAATCACAATCAAAAAAAAAAAAAAACCCAAGCTTCCTCCAAAACATCAGTTTCTCTTTGGGTTTTCAAAAGACGGCTTTGTAACTTCGAAGCAGACCGAACAAATCCCCTCAAAATTTCTTCCGCTTTTTGTTTTGCTTCATGAAATTTTACAACCATTGCCTGACAAAATTTTGGAGGGTCAAGGAAGGAAGAAAGAAAGAAAGGAAGGAAGAAAGGAACAACACAGCGAATCTAGACAAACTCACCAACATTCCTCTATAGCTGGCAGGGNAGGGGGGGGGAACCAAACCTGTGAATCTTGATCAAGACTTATCAGACGCTCATAAAGCTTATTTTGCTCAGTAAAAACATTTCCCATTCGCAAACTATCCGTAACAGACTCCCTCATTTCGTCAACATCCATCTTCTCCAAGATTTCTCGAGACTCTCGCAAAAGAGCAACATGGCGACTCAGCTTTCTCACAAGACTTCCCCTCGTCACCAACCCCCCCTCCCGGCTTTCTTTCATCCCCCCTTCTTCAAATTCCCCCAGCTCGTCATCCTCCCCCTCCCCCTTTTCCTTCATCCTTTTGGCCACCTCCGAAACTTCACTTTGAAAGAGTTGGAGTTCAGAAAGGGTGTCGGAAGCTTTCGCAAAACAGGAATCCAGCCTTTGTTCTAAGACAGAAGATTTTCTCTCGGCGTCATCCTTCCAGGTTCGAATTTTTTTCTCTGGGATCAGGTCAATGAGGTACTTCTGCTCTGGTGCGGAGGAGGAGGAGGAGGAGGAGGAGGAGGAGGAGGAAGAGGAAGAGGAAGAGGAAGAGGAAGAGGAAGAGGAAGAAGAAGAGGAAGAGGAAGAGGAAGAGGAAGAGGAAGAAGAAGAAGAAGAGGAGGAGGAAGAGGAAGAGGAAGAGGAAGAAGAGGAAGAGGAAGAGGAAGAAGAAGAAGAGGAAGAAGGAGAAGGAGAAGAAGAGGGGACAAGAGAAGGGTGAAGAGGAAGTTCTCGGAGATGAATAATATCATCTTCAAAGGAAGAAAGCAAAGAGAGATAAATATCTTTCTCCTTGTCATACATTTTACGGAACTTATTCCTGCGATCCAAAAAGGCATCCTTGTAAGCCACAACACTTTGATTCAACACCTCCATGGACCGAACCTCAAACAAAAACTCGAAAAACGCCCAACAACACGCTGAATAACGAGATTTCATAACCTCACACAACACTTTTGCACATTCGTAGTGATGGACCAACTCCATCCGGTCCTCTTCAAGCCCATAAAGAGCTTTCGAGAAAGACCCTGAGACTGGAAAAGATGGGACCTCTTTTTGGGGGAGGGTGGCTTGGAGAGTCGGGGGCATCGGGAGAGGAGGGAAGGAGGAATTCCCCATGTATCTTTTGTCAAAGGCAAAGATGTCCACGGTTTGAAGCGAGAGGTAAGAAGGGAGCAATTTGTCAGGTTGTTGGTTGCACTCTTCGATGTGAACATTTTCCCCATCGATCGTCGTGAGGCGGGTGTTGCTGGAGGCAACGATAGAGGGATAAGCCCCCACCCTTTTGGAGTCGCTGATTTTTTTGCCTTCTTCGAGGAGGAGGATAAGAGCGGAGGAAGGGAGCGAGAGGGACGAGGCAATCTTTTCTTTCACAGAGGAGAGAGGCTCATCTTCTTTTGTGTCGATTTCCAAGAAGGTCCCCTTGTGGGGGGCGAACACCTTGCAGACAACCTTCATGGGAGTGGAGAGGTAGGTGGAGGTTGATCGAGGCCGTGACGATTTGGCTGCTTGTCCTGGATCTGGAAAGCTTCTCGCAGAGGAACGGGAGGGTGAACTACCCTCCATCTCTTTCCCCATTTCTCTTTGTTTCTCTTTCACACACACACGGAAAATAAAGCGAAAAGAAGGGTTCTTATAGGTTTGGCTAAATTTGGTCATGGTTGGGTTGGTAACCCTTTGTCGGTGAAACCTTCGGTGAAGGGCTTTTCTTTTTGTCAAATGAGCTCGGCCAGTGGTGGTTTGTTGTTCTTTCCCAAATCTTGTCCTTTCCCCCAGCTCATTTTTTTTTTTTTTTTTTTTTTTTTTTTTTTTTGTCTTGATTTTTTCAGAATCTCTTTCGTCATTGGGAGATGCCACCACTCCTTCTCGACCAAGCACACTCGCAGGCTCCTCCGCCTTAGGTTCTGTTGGAACGGGTTCTGTGTATGGCTCTGGAGGTTCTTCCATGTACGGTTCAGGGTATGGCTCCTCTTCGATGTACGGTTCAGGGGGTTCCTCCATGTACGGTTCAGGGTATGGATCTTCGACGTACGGAGGTGGTTTGGGATCAGGGTATGGTTCTTCGATGTATGGTTCCTCGATGTATGGAGGGAGTTCCATGTATGGGTCGAGGTTGGGGCGATATGGTTCTTCTTATGGGGGTTCTTCTTATGGAGGTTATGGAGGTTATGGAGGAGGTTATGGAAGTTCTTATGGAGGAGGTTATGGAAGTTCTTATGGAGGAGGTTATGGGATGGGAAGACAAAGGTAGGTCCTTCTTTTCCCTTCTCTTCCTTTCCCCTTTTCTTACTCTCCCAACCCAAGGGGAATGGGAATGGGGCCAGAGACAGGTCCAAATCAAGAGCTGAGTTCCTTTATTGAAAGTGGGCAGCACAAAATGAGTTTGTTCTATGCGGTTGTGGAGGGATTTTCTCGGTTTCGAGATCTGATGCAAATCAACATGCAAGCGATATTGATGTCTTTGGATGCTTTTGGGCAGATGTTTTTCCATCTTGGGACTATGTTCAAATGGGCTAAGGTTTGACTTTTCCTTTTTGCTTTTGCTTCAGAAACACGAAGTTCTTGCCTTTTCCCTTTTCCCCTTTTTCTTTTTTTTCCTTCTCTCTAACTCAAACCCCCCCCAAGTCATCATTTTTGAGTCTGACAATTGTGAGACTTTTCTTCCACTTGTTCCACAAATTCGCTGAGCGAATTTCTGGGGCAAGAAGCTTGAAAGAGAATTCCTCCTCCCCTTCTTCTTCCTCTTCTGAGCCTCCCTCTTCCTCTTCTTCCTCTTCCTCTTCTTCCTCTTTGTCTTCCTCTTCCTCCTCTTCCTCTTCTTCTTCCTCTTCCTCTTCCTCTCCAGTCTCAGAACTCATTTCGAAATGCAAAGCGTCTATTTCGTCCCTTTTTTCTTCTCTTTCCTCTTCCTCTCCCCGAACTCGCCGAGTAGTTTTGGGGATGTTTGTCGCAATGATGGCAATTGTGTTGGCGTGTGGTGCTGCCCTACACCTCCGATCTATTTTCGAGGAGAGGAAAAAGGAGAGGGTGATGCAGAAGCTGCTAAAATTTTAGCTCCGGTAGCTTCTTGGGTAAAGTGGGGAGTGGTGTTATTTCGGGGGTGTTATTTGTTGGGTTTGGTGGCGGCGCCTGTGATGGTGTCGTGGTATGGTGGGCTTTCAACCTGGATAATTTTTTCTCGTGAGCTGGAGGAGCTGGGGTGATCTGGAATCTGCCCGCATCGAGGAAGACACACAGCAATATCCTTTTTGTTGAACAAGAAGGTGAACAAGAAGAGAATAAACTCTTACTATTTTTGAGGATAGTTTATTGGTTTTCGAAGCCATTTCCTTGAATTGCTTCTCTTCCAAATCGCTACTGCTGCGGGGGTGGATTTCCTTTCCCATAAGAGAGAGGGCTGAGAGAGAGAGTAGTGTTGGGCAAATTAACGGTTACAACGTTTTTCGATACTCTGCCCGATCCCGTTTCGCTTTTCGCTGCGCCAGTCCCATGTCTAAATCCAATATGAAATATCAAAATGAATCAAAGAATATGCCTTTCTCTCTTTCTGATTCAGAAAGTGAAGATGAATAAAACGTTTTCTCTTAATTCTGAATAATGTCTCCACTGCCACTTCGATTCATCCAAAAGCTTATTTTCTGGTAGAATTTTGGGGGTGATGATTGGAGGGCCATGATTGGATGCTTGAGAAACTGTGAAAAATACATTCCTGAGCGCCGTTCCAAAAATGGAAAAAATCGATACCGCTTAACGGAATCCGTACCGCTGTATTACGGAAGACTATCAAGACTTGACTTTTGTGTCCATTCTCGATTGGGGAAGAAGGGCCAGCTGGGGCCACACAGACCCCAAATTTTTTGTTTGTATGGTTTTTCCATTCAAATCATGCCGCTTTTCTCTTTTGATGGTAATCAAAAGTTGCCTTTTGGAGAATCGTGGTGAGTTGTGTCCGTCTGATCCATTTCAAGAAATCTTCTTTGCGAAACCTGGGGATGGAACACAAACTATTCGTTGTGGTTGTGTGCTTGTTGTTGATTGGGCCCGGCTTGGGAAGACCTGTGACCTATGGAGTGAACGATCACCATGAAAAACAGAAGCTCAAGCTATCGCTTGAGCAGTTGCTTTCGTTGTCGTTGGAGTCGAAACTGGAAGTCTTGGCAGCAAAACGAGCAGCGAATCGTCAGTGTTTTCGTTCTTCTCTCCTCTTGGCTTTTTCTCATTTATTTTTCTCTCCCTCAGAGGATGTGACTGTGGACGAACAAGAAATCAATTTGCTAGGGAATGAGTTGCAACAAATCGCCCAAAAGATGCAAGATGAGGCCGCTGCTGGCACGAAAAAGAGGAACGATGACGAGGACTGTGTTTATCTACCATTGATTTTGGATGTGAGCTTCGTCACTTCTTTAGCTGGCTACGAAGCAGGTTTGTTTCCCATTTCTCATTTTTCCCCTTCTCCCTCTCAAAACCTTTCTCATTGCGTCACCTGCAATAGCTGCTCAATATGTGAATAAGTACACCAACCATATGCGCCATCTTAAACTCTGTACAATTCCATTGTATCCTTCATCGATCTTGGACCAAAGGGTTTACTTGGACACCATGTGGGACATTGCCCAGAATGATGATTACCTTGTTGCTGCTGGTCCCGAGACAAGCTCAGCGGAGGTGGTTGGAATAGCCGCCTCACTCGCCTCTTTTCCTTTTGTTTCCGGCTCTGCAACTTCTCAGAGGTTGGAAGAAGTGAATTTGTATGATACTTTCTGGCACTGCGCCGGTCCTGAGGTTTCTATTTTTTTCCTTTTCTTTTCTTTTTCTTTTTCTTTTTCCCATTTATTTTTGTGAAACATATCAAAATTGTGCCCAGGAAAAAGGAGGGTTTGCTTATGCTTATGCTCTTGCGCACTCCAATCTGAGAGATATTGCAATTGTTGCTCAAATTAATGGAGAGGGAGGAACATCCACAGTCAACATCGTCTCAGCTCTCCTCCGCAAATCCGTAGAGTTGGGGATTACGGTTCACAGCGTCACTTACATCGATCTCTCTGTGTTTGGGCATTCTCTTTTCTTTTCTTCCCTTTTCTTTCCATCTTACCAGTCATTTCTTTTTTTCTCAGCTTTGATGAACACAACCCGGGACATGTGTGGGATGAGGTTCGAGCAACCGGTGTGAGAGTCATTGTTGCCGTTACCAATGCCGATTCCCAACCAATTTTCCGCTCAGCTTTGGAATTTGACATGGCTGGCTATCCATATATTTGGTTCATTAGGTTGGTAACTTTCAACAACCCTTTCATTTTTTTGTCTTCTCATTTTTTCGCAGTCGCTCAGCGATTTTGGGGCTGTGTTGTGAGGTTTCGACCGACGGTTGGGTGTTTAACCAAACTCGAATCCTTTCTTATGTTTGTTTTTCTTCCTCCTCTTTTTTCCCACAATTGTTCAATGAACACTTACTTTTTTTATTAACAACAGGAAAACTCAAAGGTAATTACCCATCCTTTGAATGCAGAAACAGAGCTGGGCTACCTGGCGAGGGAATTGGTCGACAACAACACAGCGTTTGGAGTTGGTTTGGATTTTTTCATTGTTCTTTGGTTGGTGGTCTTTGTTAACTCTTTCCTTTGAACTATTTAGGGACTTCTTTCCGTCAATTTGATGCAGTTGTTGCAATCGCCAAAACCACGGGACTTGTGATTGACGCATTGGAGGTTGAGTTCCCACATACAAACACACAAATGCCCATCAGCAATGTTCCTAAAAGAGATACTTTCCTAATAATAGGCCCAGCTCGGAAGAAAAGTGACTGGCAAAGAGATAAACAAGGATCAGAGAGAGAAATTTTTGTCCCTGATTGGGCAGATCACATTTGATGGTTCTCAAGGATACAACCAGACCTTTGACCCCGTTACTCACGTGCGAATTCCAGGTTCACTCACTTTCTACCTTTCCTTTCTGTTTTCTCTCCTTGTCTTCTGATGACTTCTTTTTTGCATGATAGAGAAATGGGCACAATTTGTTGTTGTTCCTTTAACAGAGGAGGGACTTTTTTTGCCCGAGTTAGATGGCGAATATGTTGACGGGTAATTCCTTCTTCTTGCTCCCTGCTTCCACCTGTTTTCCTTCTTTTTCACATTCCACAATTTCTTTTTTACAGGGAAGGGTACACTCATCTCGCTGATTCTTATGAATGGACTCCTGGATATAAATCTCGACGAGAACCTAACACCAAGCCAGTTAAACCAAGAGATATTTTTATGTGTAATGGAGCTGACACCTTTTTTGACAAAAAAGGTTTTTTTTTTTTTTTTTTTTTT
>MUHK01008107.1:756-10988 GCA_002151225.1 Paramoeba pemaquidensis
AAAAAAAAAAAAAAAAAAAAAAATAGTTTGATGCACAATTCTATGGAAAATGGTTTAGTGGCCTTCCCCATATGAATTACATTGTTATTTTCAACCAAGACAAACAAAAAGCAGCTCTCTCTATCATAGAAACAAAGAGTGATTCAGGTGTGTATGTGCGTGTGTGTGTGTGTATGAAATTGTGATGGTTTATTATTTTTCTTCTTCTTATTTAAATAAGCAGGGGAAATTATGTATCGAGCGGTGTATCGAACAATGGAAAAGGATAAAAATTTGACTATCCAGAAAGAATGGCTCACGTTTGTTCTTTCTTCCTCCCCCTCGTCTCTTTTCCTCCCCCTTGTCTCTCTTCCTCCCCTTCGTGTCTCTTCCTCACACTTTTCTCCTTTTCTTCACCCTCGCCTTTCTTCCTCCCCAAAACAACAGGGCAGAGAAACAAAATTCTGCATGGAAAAATATGAGAAATTTCAACTCAAAAAAAAAATATTTTTCTGTGGATGAGAGGGTGCTTCTTCATTGGATTGATCCCAATATGACTGTTTCTCAGTGCAGTATCTATCGATGTAAGGAGGGTGCAGGTACATTGAACTACACAACACATACACACATATATATATATATACACACATGCACACATACACACACACGAATAAAAACGATGACTAAAAATAATAAATAACAACAGAAAAACCTCTGAAACAATGGGATACAGCACGCCTCGATGTATTGAAACAACTCGATAAAAGACAGTTAAAAATTGGTGTAATATTCTCGAGCGCAGGACAGGTTTGTTTTTTTGAGAAATATTCTCATATTTTTTTCATTATTATTTCTTCTCTACCTTTAGCTCCTCTAGCTTCTCTCTTATCCCCCCAAAACAAAACACAAAATAGACGGGACAACAAATGTTGAGCAACATCGAATCCTCCCCAAATTTTGAGATATTTCTCAATTCTCTGGGTAAAATCACCCCTCTTGATGGATTTACTGGCTTTGCTGGTGGTTTAGATGTCACCGGGAAGAACAGAAATGGTACACACTCGCTTGTTTCTTCCCATGGTGGGTTTGAAATGATGTTTCATGTGTCTACTCTTCTTCCTTTTGATAAACATGATAAACAACAGGTTTAACCTCCTCTCTTCCCACCCACCCCACCCATTCACCCACTCACTCACTTCCATAATTCAATTAATAATACTGTCTTTTTTCTCTAAAAATTTCCACAAACAGGTGCAAAGAAAGAGACATATTTGCAATGATGCAATTGTTATTATTTTTTTGGAATCAGGGGAGGGGGGGGGGTTTTCTCCCTTGGCGATTGGAACACAATATACATCTATTTACATTGTTGTTTCTCCGGATGGGGTGGGGTTGAAGAGGAGAGAGCAGAAGATGGTCTCTTCAAGAGGTTTTGTTTTGTTATTAGCTTTGTTTTCCTCTTTTTTTTCGTGTTTTGTTTTCCTTTCCCTTCCTTAATTTCTTCCCACAGTTCATTCCCCATCTTTACCCCCTCCTCTTGTTTCCCCCTCTTCTTCTTCCTCTTTCTCCTCCCTCCTCCCTGAGCCGAGATTCAAAGTTGCTGTTCTCCGAAAGATTGACATTCTTTCATTTGGCCCTAAGTTCCCTCCCCACACCCTCTCAATGTCTCTTGAAGAGCTCTCTCAATTCATTTTAGAATCAAGTCTTTTTTTTTTTTTTTTTTTTTTTTTTTTTTTTTTTTTTTTTTTTTTNATAATTAAAAAAAAAAAAAAAAAAAAAAAAAAAAAAACCTGAAACTCATGTTTCAGGGGGATGATTGCGGCAACAGGAAGGGGTAAGATTATCTAAGTGTGCTACCATTACACCATCGTTGGCGATTAAAAGTTCCAACGACCAGGAATCGAACCTGGCCCTCTCGCTCTACAGGCGAGTGAAAAAGAATTTACGAAGTACCTGTTTGCCCAAATTGGCATCCCGTTTCTGAAGCGCAAATGAGAGTAAATAAGTTGGGTGTTGTTCTTGTGAAATGGACAAGTTTGTTGAATGAATTTTTTTTTTGGGAGAGGAAAAGAAAACACAATCCAAAAGAAGGTGGATTTTTTGGGGGTCTTTTTTTTTTTTTAGCCAATAACTTACAAAAAAGGCAAAAAGATAACTCGGCGTTTGATTGGTCGAAGGAATCCACCAATGAAACAGCGAGAAAAATAGGCCCTAGTCTCGTTTTGTAAAAAGCGGAGGTTTGATTGGTTGTTGGGAGATTGGGAGAGAGAGCGCTTCTTCAAGCTCACATTTCTAAAAAATCAAAAATGTGCGACGACGAAGTTCAAGCCCTTGTTGTGGATAATGGATCCGGTATGTGCAAAGCCGGATTCGCTGGTGATGACGCTCCCCGTGCCGTCTTCCCCTCCATTGTTGGACGTCCCCGCCACACTGGTGTGATGATCGGTATGGACACCAAGGACTCCTTCGTTGGAGATGAGGCCCAATCCAAGAGAGGTATCCTCACCTTGAAGTACCCCATCGAGCACGGTATCGTCACCAACTGGGACGATATGGAGAAGATCTGGCATCACACCTTTTACAACGAGCTCCGTGTCGCCCCCGAGGAGCACCCCGTTCTTTTGACCGAGGCCCCTCTTAACCCCAAGGCCAACCGTGAGAAGATGACCCAAATCATGTTCGAGACCTTCAACACCCCCGCCATGTACGTTGCCATCCAAGCCGTCTTGTCTTTGTACGCTTCTGGACGTACCACTGGTATCGTCATGGATTCCGGAGATGGTGTTTCCCACACTGTCCCCATCTATGAAGGTTATGCTCTCCCCCACGCCATCCTCCGTTTGGATTTGGCCGGGCGTGATTTGACCGATTATTTGATGAAGATCTTGACCGAGCGTGGGTACTCTTTCACCACCACTGCCGAGCGTGAGATCGTCCGTGATGTCAAGGAGAAGCTCTCTTACGTCGCCCTCGACTTCGAGCAAGAGATGCAAACCGCTGCCTCTTCCTCTGCCCTCGAGAAGTCTTATGAGCTTCCTGATGGTCAAGTCATCACCATCGGAAACGAGCGCTTCAGGTGCCCTGAGGCTCTCTTTCAACCATCATTCCTCGGAATGGAGGCTGCTGGTATCCACGAGACCTCTTACAACTCCATCATGAAGTGCGATGTCGATATCCGTAAGGACTTGTACGGCAACGTTGTCTTGTCTGGTGGATCCTCCATGTTCCCCGGTATTGCTGACCGCATGCAAAAGGAGTTGACTGCCCTTGCTCCTTCCACCATGAAGATCAAGATCATTGCTCCCCCTGAGAGGAAGTACTCCGTCTGGATCGGTGGGTCTATCTTGGCCTCCCTCTCCACCTTCCAACAGATGTGGATCTCCAAGGAGGAATATGACGAGTCTGGTCCCTCCATTGTTCACCGCAAGTGCTTCTAAGCGCTAAAATCATAAATTATTGATTCCAAACTATTTCTCTTGCCCACTAATATCTCATCTCTTGATTTTTTTTTTCCCCCAACCTCTATTGTACCCGTTGCCATCTCTTTCTGTGAGATTGAAACGTTTTTTATTTGAGGAAGACCCCAGGTGTGAAACTTGGCACAAATGTGGATTAGCCGTAACGTTCTCATTTGATTGTTTCTCACAAGAGTTTCTCTTGATTTCTTTTCTTTTCTTTTCCAACCTCTATTGTACCCGTTGCCATCTCTTTCTGTGAGATTGAAACGTTTTTTATTTGAGGAAGACTCCAGGTGTGAAACTTGGCACAAATGTGGATTAGCCGTAACGTTCTCATTTGATTGTTTCTCACAAGAGTTTCTCTTGATTTCTTTTCTTTTCTTTTCCAACCTCTATTGTACCCGTTGCCATCTCTTTCTGTGAGATTGAAACGTTTTTTATTTGAGGAAGACTCCAGGTGTGAAACTTGGCACAAATGTGGATTAGCCGTAACGTTCTCATTTGATTGTTTCTCACAAGAGTTTCCCTTCTTTTTTCCTCCCTTCATTTGGTACTTTCCCTTGAAAAAACAGAGTTGAGTTTTGTGTTTGATCTTTCGACTTTTGCGGCGAGAAAGTCTCAATGCAGAAAAACATCACATCCCTCCGTAGCTACATCATTCGAAGGGCCTGGGACGTTAATACTGGTTACAGGGAGAAAGACTTTCAATTTACAACTTGCTCAGGAGGTCCTGGACTGGGAAAGGTAAAAGTCAGTCAGCTTTTTTGGTCTATTTTTTCTTTTGGTCTTAACTCTGTCTTTCCAGACGACTTTCTGCCGAAAGGCCTTCATAAAAGCTCACGATGACGAGTATTAGTAGTATCCCCCCCCCTGAACAGCTACCTACTACGACATTCATTCGGTGATGTGGAAAAACATGTCCGGCAAGGATTTTAAAGGCAACATTGAGGTGTGTGTGTGGGCACTGGACGTCAATATCGGATTTCTTTGGGGGATGATCCATTGTTCCCAACAGAGTGGAAGAACGAGAATATCATCCGAAGCTTTGCAATTCGTCTGGCAAAGCAAATCACAACAAAGCGTAAAGAAGCCAATGTGGAGTGGGATCGTTGCCCTGATGGCTTTCATCTGTTGTGTGACGTCGTCTCTCATATCACTGATAATGATGCTGAACGCATGGTCATTGTTAATTTGGATGAGACGAATCGACTGGAGGGGGAGAATGGTCGGATGTATCTCCAGGGTGTGCTGGGTGCGACGAAGAAGGCAATCTCTTCAGGGGCTGACCCTGAGGAGACCTTGCAACTGTTGTGGGATCTGCGGCAGCGTTGCCAGGACCCTGGCCCCTCCCATTCTTCTTCTTCCTCCTCTCCCTCTCCCTCTTCCTCTTCTTCCTCTTCTCCCCCAGTTTCTCAGATCAGTTGGATGTTGTGATGCGTCTCCTGGGTGTAGAGATGCTTGCATTTTTCATTAGACAACAGCCAAATAAGCTTTTCTTCTCCCCTCCCTCCTACTTGGAGACTCTTGGCGATACCCCATTCGGCCACAGCATCAACCCAACCGACCTTCTTGAGCAGATCAAGAACCATGTTTTTATCCAATATGGCATGGCACTCCGTAATATTAAAAATGCGCCCACTCTTATCGCTTGCTCTCTCTCTCTTTGGTGGATCCTCCTTTGAAGTGACGTGGGATGACAACCTCTTTGGAAAAACTATTGGCAAGATGGAAAGGGAAGGAATTTTAAAATCTCAGGAGCCAGCCCATTTGCAGATCCCACTCTTTGCGCTTCCCTTGCTCACTGGTTTTGTTGTTCCTTGGATCTTTGAGGTTCCCCTCTTTTTCTTTCTCTTGTTCTTTTTCTCATGGTCTGTTGTGTTTTTGGGGAGTCGGAGGGTTTTGTGGCATAATGTGTTTTTTCTTCCCTTTCTCTCGTTCTTTCCTTTTCTTCTTCCCATAACTAGAAAACTTTTACCGCAAACCTAAGTTCGTGTGTTTTGAGGTGAGGGATTATGAGCATTTTCCTATTCTTCTTCCTTCTTCCTTCCCTTCTTTTTGGTTTCTTTATTTTGTTGGTCCTTGTGGTGGCTTGTGTGTGTTGTTTCCTTGCGTTTCAGAATTGTTTCTTTGTTTTGGCTGACTGTTTACTTGTGTTCCCTGATTCCCTCTCATTGTATTTTTCCTTGATGGCTTCACACATCTTTTTCTAGTGGTCTCTTGGGATTTGTCCTTGATTATTCTGTGGGGTTATCTGTGCCTTGTTCCCCCTTCACTTGATTCTGTGTTGTTCCCTATTTTTTGATTGTTTGGTGTTTTCCTTTGTTGCTCTGTTTTGTTGTTTCTGTTGTTCCCTTGTCCCCTTATTTCTTGGTTGTCTTGTTCCCTTGTTTCTCCTGGAATCTTTTTGTTTCGTTTTTATTTTGGTTTGTCCAAGATTTTTTGGGTTGCTGTTGTGGTTCCCTGTCTCTCTCTCTCTCTCTCTCTCATTCGATCATTTTAATGATCCTCATGTTGTTGCTTCTCTTCTCAAGGTCTCTCCCCCCCTTATCTCTTTCTCTCTCTCTCTCTCTCTTTCTTTCTCTCTCTTTTCCTCCCTGCTTCCCTGACATTTTTTTTTTTTCCCAAAACAAAAACAAAACAAAACAATGGTTAATTGCTCTCCCTGAGCCTCTTTTTTCCTTCAATTATTACAATAGTTTATTTCAATAGTTTTATTTCTGCAACAAGTAATCAGGTTTTCTTTCTTCCCCCCCTCCCCCTCTTCCCTTGTGTCTCAATTCTTCCCTTGGTCTCAATGAGAGTTTTTTGGTTCCCTTCTTTCCTTGTTCCCTTGTTTTCATTTTGAGATGTTTTTGATTCTTGTGTTCTTTGATTGTTCGGTTGTTTTTTTTCTTCCCTTTTTATTTTTGGAGGATTGCTTCCATCATTTCTTGTCATTATTTAACTTTTTTACCCAAAAATAACTTCAGCGAAATTGTAAAGGAAGAAATGGCTAAAATTCACTGAAAATAGTTTGGAACTCTAATTTTAGAGTGATTAATTAATTTCAGATGTATGGATTTTTCATCTCTTTCCACTTTTCATTCTCCCGTAAATTATTGGGATGATGTGACTTGACTCTCATTTGGCAAGTTGGAAGGTTGTGTGAATTCACAGCCAACCAAATCCGCCTCCAATTGAGTCATGTGGGAAAAAACACTCTTTTCAGTGTCCCCACAAATCGTTGTGTTAATTTTTGATTGACACAATGTTTGATTTTTCCATCAATATTTGTATGGAGATTTTGACTGTTATTTTGCACTGAATCTCAAGGTTTGCTTTGGGTTTCACAAAAATGACAATCTCATCAAGATGTGTTTTTTGTGTGAGGTCATCCTTTGTTACAAAGGTTGAAAATGACTTCAATCCACAAATACACTCTATCTTTTCTGGACTTCAGAATGTTTGTTTTTGCTTAAAGATCAATTTGACTTGATAACATGTGTTTCATCACAATATGTCATGTGTCTACTCATCTTCAAGCTCGCTCAATACATTCTAATAATGAAGTCATCCAGAAAATAAGCGAAAATTATCAATTGTTTGATGTTTTCACTCGAATCAACCAAACTGACTTTCAGGATGTATTAAATATTCTTTTGATTATTTTTACAGTTCTTGGGTCTACTTTTTCATTAAAACTTCCAAACTTCTCATCCATCCTCATTTCTGAATGAAGATGAAGAGTAAGATTGGTCTAGTGAAATGAACATTTCAATACTATACCAATATTATTATTAGTGTAGTTATCTGGTTGATCCTGCCAGTAGTCATATGCTTGTCTTAAAGATTAAGCCATGCATGTCTAAGTATAAACACTTTGTACTTGTGAAACTGCGAATGGCTCATTAAATCAGTTATAATTTATTTGATGGTCTCTTACTACTTGGATAACCGTGGTAAATCTAGAGCTAATACATGCACAAAATCCTGACTGCTTTCGGGTAGGAGGGATGTATTTATTAGATTCAAAAGCCAATGCCATCTTTCGGGGTGGAAATTTTTTATATGGTGAATCATGATAACTTTACGAATCGCATGGTCTTGTATCGGCGATAGTTCATTCAAATATCTGCCCTATCAACTTTCGATGGTAGTATAGAGGACTACCATGGTGGTAACGGGTAACGGAGAATCAGGGTTTGATTCCGGAGAAGGAGCCTGAGAAACGGCTACTACTTCCAAGGAAGGCAGCAGGCGCGCAAATTACCCAATCCCGACACGGGGAGGTAGTGACAAAAAATAACAATACCGGTCTTATTTAAGTCTGGTAATTGGAATGAGTACAATCTAAAACCTTTAACGAGTATCAATTGGAGGGCAAGTCTGGTGCCAGCAGCCGCGGTAATTCCAGCTCCAATAGCATATATTAAAGTTGTTGCAGTTAAAAAGCTCGTAGTTGGATTTTGATGTTACTTTTCATAACCTGCCTTGTATAAGGTATGTTTGTTGTGATTAGTTCATCTCCTTACTAGACTTTCATAATTACACTTTATTGAGTGATTATTTCATTCTGATTCGTTGGGGTGAGTGATGAGTAGACCTACTGGGTTTGAGATTGTGGATGAACTTCTTTGGAGGTTGGTTCTGCTTAGATTCAGTAACTATTCATTAGAAATCTAGTTCATTTACTTTGAGTAAATTAGAGTGTTCAAGGCAAGCAAATTTGTTTCTGCAATGAATACTATTAGCATGGGATAATGGAACAGGACACGTATTCTAGTTTTCCGTTGGTTTCTAGAATTTTTAGTCACTCTTAGGAGTGGCGAAGTGTAATGATTAAAAGGGACAGTTGGGGGCATTCGTATTTCATTGTCAGAGGTGAAATTCTTGGATTTATGAAAGACGAACTTCTGCGAAAGCATTTGTCAAAGATGTTTTCATTAATCAAGAACGAAAGTTAGGGGATCGAAGACGATCAGATACCGTCGTAGTCTTAACCATAAACTATGCCGACCAGGGATTGGAAGATGTATTATCCTATTTTAACGTAGGAAAACTCCTTCAGCACCTTACGAGAAATCATAAGTCTTTGGGTTCTGGGGGGAGTATGGTCGCAAGGCTGAAACTTAAAGGAATTGACGGAAGGGCACCACCAGGAGTGGAGCCTGCGGCTTAATTTGACTCAACACGGGAAAACTCACCAGGTCCAGACACAGTTAGGATTGACAGATTGAGAGCTCTTTCTTGATTCTGTGGGTGGTGGTGCATGGCCGTTCTTAGTTGGTGGAGTGATTTGTCTGGTTAATTCCGATAACGAACGAGACCTCAGCCTGCTAATTAGTGATGCAAATGATTACATCCGTAAGGAAAGGGTTTTTATTAAAGCTTTGGGTTTGACTTGGAGATTTAATAGAAAAACTTGTTTTTATTTGTTAGAATTTTGATCTTTTCGAAGTGATAAACTCGATAATGACTTCTTAGAGGGACACTTGGTGTTTAACCAAGGGAAGTTTGAGGCAATAACAGGTCTGTGATGCCCTTTAGATGTTCTGGGCTGCACGCGCGCTACACTGATACGATCAACGAGTACTGAAGACCTGATCCGAAAGGATTGGGTAAACTTTTGAAATCGTATCGTGCTGGGGATCGATAATTGTAATTATTTATCGTGAACGAGGAATTCCTAGTAAGCGCAAGTCAACAGCTTGCGCTGATTACGTCCCTGCCCTTTGTACACACCGCCCGTCGCTACTACCGATGTTTGGTCCGGTGAAATCTTAGGATTCGTAACTTTCACTTGCTTTACTTTCGGGTAGAGCGAGTTTGTTGTGAAGAATTTGAGTGAACCTTGCCAAGTAGAGGAAGTAAAAGTCGTAACAAGGTATTCGTAGGTGAACCTGCGGATGGATCATTATTACTATTTTCTTTTTTTCTTTTTAGTTAAAGAAAAAATAACCTCAAAACCTTTTGATATGAATACCTTTATTGATAATCATATCAAATAGTATGTGAATTGAAATCTTTTGAATATTCTTCAAATGATTTATGTACACAACATTATTCATTTATTAATGAAATATTGTTTGTGAAAAACTTCATAACCAATCAAACAAACCAAAAAAACGAAAAAAACAAAATATTCATAATCAAAAAACAACTTTTAACAATGGATATCTTGGCTCTCGTAACGATGAAGAACGCAGCGAAATGCGATACGTAATGTGAATTGCAGACCTCAGTGAATCATCGAATCTTTGAACGCATATTGCACTCTTGGGTATTCCCGAGAGTATGTTTGTTTGAGTGTCTTTTTATTCCTTTCATTTTCATTTTTTTAATCATGATGTTGGTATTCTTTAAACATGTTTACTGCTTTTAAAATGATTGAGATGTTTTATCATCTTACACAGAATTCATTCATATCAATGATATTATCTTGATATTGTAATGGATTCACATTATGTGAAACAAATTAATTCAACAATATCTTTACAACATCTGTTGATGAGATATCTGTTTTGATAAAAAACAATTATTATAATTCTTTTTTTGAAAAATAGCTCTATTTCATCATTTAATGATATTGAAAAGGTTGAATATTATTGTTTTCACAATACAATGTAGAATATAATAGCAAGACCTCAAATCAAACAAGGATACCCGCTGAATTTAAGCATATTAATAAGCGGAGGAAAAGAAACTAACCAGGATTCCCCTAGTAACGGCGAGTGAAACGGGAATAGCGCAAATTTGAAATCTGGGTCTTTATTGGACTCCGAGTTGTAATTTATGGAGTGTACATCACAGTTATTT
>MUHK01008115.1:2127-12149 GCA_002151225.1 Paramoeba pemaquidensis
CTTCTTCTTCTTCTTCTTCTTCTTCTTCTTCTTCTTCTTCTTCTTCTTCTTCTTCTTCTTCTTCTTCTTCTTCTTCTTCTTCTTCTTCTTCTTCTGCTGTTGCTGCTGCTGGGATTCGTAATTCGCAATCTTCTCAATGTCTCGAAGATGATGAAGGAAATCCAGCTGATCTTCCTGATTACACTTGCTATGATGATCCTGACGATGGGGTTTTTTACGAGTTTGTGTTTTTTTTAAACAAATTTTATGTTTTTTTATTATTATTATTTTTCTTTTTGATTTGCTCATTTCTCTTTTCATTTCTTTCCCTCACCCTTCCACAGAATCACAATCATCGCAAAAGATGGCGTCCCTCTCTTCGGCCCCTACCTCCACACCCCTTCTGTCTTCCCAAACAACCCCTACTTTCGATCATTTTTTCTCACAAAAGTTGTCAATGCTTGTCGATCGACTTTAGAAGCCCCAGAATTTGAAAGAAAAATTATCAAAGCACAAACAGAGCTGTTAAAGCTGTTTATTCAAGAGATTGATCCTTCTGCGTACACAAAATGAGAGTGGTTGGTAATGATAAAAAAAAATGCCAAAATAAAAAGAAAATATCAAAAGAAAAAGAATGAATGGATTTTTTTGATTGTGTCATTGTTATTCTTTTTAGAATGATGTGGCGCTCCACAAGAAGAAAAAAAAATAATATGCATGCCTATTCTTTCATTCTTCTTCTTGGTGTACTTTCAATGAAATGAAACAAAAATGAAAATTTAATTTTCACAATCCTTTTCCCACAGTTGTTGCGCTCTGTTTTGAGTGGATTTTTGTCGTTTGCGTTTTGCGAGTATTTTGTGAGCGTTTTTGGACGTTTTGTGTGTGTGTTGTGAAGATTGGACCAAACGAGTTTGGTGTCTGCCAAAGAGAACAGAAGAGACAGTTGTTTGTGCAGCATGAGCGCCAATGAGGGGCTGATATCATCTCTCTTTGGATGTTTTTGTCGAGGTCGACCAACTGATGGTGGTTTGCTTTTTTTTTTTTTTTTTTTTTTTTTTTTTTTTTTTTTTTTTTTTTNTTTTCTTTCTTTTCTTTCTTTTCTTTCTTTTCTTTCTTTTCTTTCTTTTCTTTCTTTTCTTTCTTTTCTTTCTTTTCTTTCTTTTCTTTCTTTTCTTTCTTTTCTTTCTTTTCTTTCTTTTCTTTCTTTTCTTTTCTTTTCTCTGTTCTTTGTCATCTCTCTTTAGATGTTTTCGTCAATCAACGATCAACGAATCTGATGGTTCCCATCGTTTTCGCTTTCGGAGAAACCGTCTACCTTCTTTCTTCTCCCCCACTCACCCTCTCTCTTTCTTCCCCCCTTCCTCAGCTACCCCTTACATCTCCCAGCAGTTTGATAATCCAGCAGAAGTGATAGGTTTTTCCGCTTTATTTTTTTTTTTGTTTATTCATTTTTGGTTGCTTCCCTCTTTTTTTGGTTGTTCTCTTTTCTTCTGTTTTTGATCCCTCTTTCAGTTGAACCAAACCAACAGAATAACTATAACAACCACAACCAAAAACAACACGGAATGAAACTCCAACCATCCTTTTCTGCCACTCAAAAAGAACCTTCCCAACAACAACGACAACAACAACAACAACAACAACAACAACAACAAGAGCAAATGGACTACTTTGTTTCAATGGAACCAGCTTATATCCCACCCAAAACAGTTGTGAAACCACCACCACCACAACAACAACACCAACAACAACAAAACAGAAAAAATGATTCACTCAAATTTGAGGTTTCTGAAGTGGAGGTTGGCATTTTTGTTTCATTTTTTTTGATTCATTTCATTTTTTCATTTTTTATTTCAAACAAAGTTCTTCGAAGTTCTTAATTTTGGTCTTAAATCCATTTATCTTCTTTCTTTAACCCCCTTCTCTCCCTCCCCTCCTCCACAGATGGAATTTGGAATGTCAAACACAGGGTGGCAGCTAGATGATACTGTTGTTACACCAACAAAAAAAAATAATTTTGCTTCAAAAAAATCGAAAGATTCTTTTGAGTGGTAAAATAATTCTTTTTTATTCTTATTTTATAACAATAAGAAATAAATATAATTATTTTGATGATTTTTGTATGTTTTTTTTTGATCAAAGTCGGGTATTGCCCCCGCATTCTTCTCACGAAGCTTCAAAGAGAACCATGCTAACAATCTGAAAAAGTCTAGATAGAAAAAGTTTTTATGTTTGTTTCCAAGCCGTTTCGGGATTGATTTGATCAACCAACCAAAGCCGCCACGGCTGCTTCAACATCATTACCCACGACATCCAACAATGAATTCACCACCTCAGCATCAAATCCAAGTGGCAAAATAACTTCCAAAGCACGAGCTCGCTTCTCTTCCTCTAACTTCTCCTCAACAACAGGGGCAGACTCTGCAACAACCACAGCAGACTCCCCAACAACAGACTCTCCTACAGGGGAAGAATCAACAGCGACAGACTCCTCAACAACATCAGAAGACGATCCAGCAACAGGGGTCTCCTCAGGGTTTTCTGGCTTCTTCTCAACCTCTTTCTTCTCTTCTGGACACATTTGGTTTAATTGAGAAAATCGGTTTCCTTGTTGTCTCCAACAGTGGCGGCGACCTCCGGGACGAAAACGAGGGCGGGGAGAAGGGGCACAGGAGACAGAAGAGGGCGTCCCAGCAACAGACTCTTCCCCAGCAGAAGAATCAACAGCGACAGACTCAGACCCCTCAACAACATCAGAAGACGATCCAGCAACAGGGGTCTCCTCGGGGTTTTCCGACTTCTTCTCAACCTCTTTCTTCTCTTCTGGACACATTTGGTTTAATTGAGAAAGGAGGAAATGGCCAAGCCAGTTTCCTTGTCGTCTCCCACAGTGGCGGCGACCTCCAGAACGACGATCAGGGCAGGGAGAAGGGGCAAGGAAGGCAGAAGAGGGCGTCAACTCCAATAAAGCGTGGTACGTGCAGGCAGACCTCTCAATTTCAACAGAGAGTTCTCCGAGGTCACCAAGAGGAACCACAAAAGAGTGCAACTTCTCTTTCTTCTTCTCTTTCTCCTCCTTTTCCTCCTCCTTCTCCTCCTTCTCCTTCTCCTTTTCCTTTGGGGCTTCCTCAATCACAGGAGACTCCTCAACAACATTTGAAGACGATCCATCAACAGGCGTCTCCTCGGGGTTTTCTGGCTTCTCTTCTTGGCACATTTGATTCAATTGAGAAAGGCAGTCTCCTTGTCGTCTCCCAAAGGTGCGGCGACCTCCAGAACGACGATGCGAACACGGGACGTGGATTTTTTCCAAGTCCAAGCGGAGCAAAGCAGGACCTCCACCCGAGATCTGGACAGCCTCCTCCAATTCAGCATCGGAGGAAACCACAATCTTGTCGCCTTCCTCGTCCTTGTATGACAAAAGGTAGCTGCCCTCCTTCATTTCGAACAGAGATGAAATCACGCCATGGATCTCTTCGATGGTGAGAGGGTGGTTCTTCAAGGGGACGCGACGAACAAGACCGTCATACTTCAACTTCAAAGTCACTTGCATTTTTGATTGTTTGTGATTCTCGAGAAAGAGATAATACACCAACCAACCCCCCTTTCCACATCGCTCCTTTCGCTCCTCCCTTTCACTGAAACTCTCCACTTACTGGACACAACATTACACAAACCATCGCGTGTTGTCCACCACCTTGCGACACAAACGATTGCGTGTTGCCCACCACCTTGCGATCATCTGTGCCTCCTTGCGCTTTTTTTTGGGGAAATTAAATAATAATATTGTATTCAAAATAAATACTAATGACCTATTTAATATCCCAAAATTAGCGAAATTAAAAAGAAAATCGGGAATCCCATAAACCCCATATTGCAATAAAACAACCAAAATCAAAACCTTGTAAATCCCATAAAATAACAAAGCTTACAAGAATCCGATTTTTCGAATTTTTCACTTTTTCTTTTTCAATTTTCCTTCTCCTGCTTTTTGTTTGGCTCTGTTGGGTTGAAAAGAGTCCGCACCTAGACCTATTTTGATGCAGGCTGCTCATCCATTGAGGTTTTTCCTTGAAAAAGAGAAAGAAAAAGAAAGAAAAAGAAAAAAAAAGAAAGAAAAAGAAAACCAAAAGCCCAACCCTTTTTCCTGACCACCAAACAAAAATCATCCAGCGCATAGCCATGCCGAACCCTCCCCTCCTCCCCCTCCCTTTCTTTTTGCTCCCTTTCTTCTTCCTCGTCTCCGTAGACACAATCCAACAACCAAAGGTTTTTCTCCACATTGGCTTCCACAAAACCGGCTCAACAACTGTGCAAGCAGCCATGAAGAACAGACAGAATGCCAAGAAGGCCAGGGAAGAAGGGTATGGTTTCTACCCCAACCCACAAGATCAAAACCAAAATATGTTCGCTGAGGCGCTACGAGCTCCCAACAGGCACAATATTCCAGCATTCTTCTACAAAGACAAAGGATTCGTTCAGCAACAACAACTTGTCCTCCAACAACAAGCACTCCCACAACAAGCACTCCAACCACTCCAACAAGAAACCCAACAACCAATCCTCGACTGGGTCATCTCCTCTGAAAATTTGGATTTTTTAGATAGACAGGGTGTTGAACGTCTCCGTCAGTTTTTGGCTGGCTACAATGTCACTGTCGTTGCCTTTGTTCGTGATCACTTGGAACACATTCGCTCCTATTGGCTACACATTTGTTTCTCTTTCTTTTCTTCGTTTTCTCTCTCTCTCTCTGTGTTGTGTGTGTGTGTGTGTGTGTGTGTGTGTGTGTGTGTGTGTGTGTGTGTGTGTGTGTGTGTGTGTGTGTGTGTGTGTGTGTGTGTGTGTGTGTGTGTGTGTGTGTGTGTGTGTGTGTGTGTGTCTACTTCTTCTTACCAAAAAGAATACAGCGTGTTATGCGCACGTACATCTTCCCCCTTTCCCGCAACGGCTTGAAGAAGAAACAGAACGACTATTGGAGGGAAGGGGACCCGAAGGAGAACAAATGTTTAAAGTGTTGGATATTTACAAGGTTGGTGAGAAAGATCTGGTGGATAACATTGGTTGCTTTCCTCTTTTCTCATTTCATATTGATCATTCTCTTGTTTAGGAAGCATTTGGGAATGAATCTATTGTGTTGATTGATTTTGATGGAGCTTTAGCAAGCCCAAATTTCTCTCTCTCTCAGGTTTGTGTTGTGTCTGTGTGTCTCTGTGTATATTTATGGGAGAGTGGGTGGTGTGTTCATTTCTTCTCTTAAAATTTCCCTCAAAAAAAAAAAATAAGGCATTCTTGAATGATGTTGTCGGCCTCAATTTCACTCTTTCCCAAAGTTCCGTCCATGCCAACCAAAAGCAACAATTTATTAACACCATCAACATGTGGTCCGTTCTTGATCCCCGAAGAACCCCGCCCTGCAACACCCTCGTGAAGCCAATGAGGGAGCTACAACAACAGTTTGACAAACTCAATTTTCTTGAAAGGTGTGAAGATCAGGTGGATTTCGAGGAATTTTCAAGAAAATTGGAGAATTTTTATGATGAAGGGTGGAAGAGGAGAGGGTGGGAGTTGTTGTACAAGAGGAAGGAGGGGGAGGGGAGGAAGAAGGAGAAACTAGATTGTTTTGTTGTGAAAAAGGAATGGTTGCAGGAAGCCAAAGAAATTGGGAGAGAATATGTGCAGGCAAACTTAAGGGAGGGGAAGAGCCACTGGTGGAATGGCCAGGTTTCACTAAAAAATACATTGTAAGAAAGCAAGAGGTTTTTTTTTTGATCATGAGGATTGATTGTTTTTTTTTTCCTCGTCTATCAATGGATTTTATCATCCAAAAAAAAAAAAAAAAAAAAAAAAAAAAAANGAGTTTTCAAGGTTTCTCACTGTTATTTTTTCTTGGCTTAAAGAAATAAGAAGAAATAGTAATATTAAAGAAAACAGAGAATGGAAAACACAAGAGTTTGTACAGTCTGTAAAATAGAAAGAAATCTTGATCAATACATTTCAAAAGCAGGAAGAACAAATTTGAAAAATTGTTTGAGATGTAGAAATATGAAAACGAGAAATTCACACAGAATATGTGAACACAACAGAGAGTTTAGGAGATGTAAAGAATGTGGTGGTAAAGATTTGTGTCAACATCAAAGAGAGAAATGCAAATGTAAAGACTGTGGAGGAGGAAGTATTTGTGAACACAACAGAGTCAGAAGCAGATGTAAAGAATGCGGAGGAGGGAGTATTTGTGAACACAAGAGGGTAAGAACAAAATGTAAAGACTGTCATGGTGGTTCACTTTGTGAACATAAAAGAATTAAGTCAATATGTAAAGATTGTGATGGTTGTGGTCTTTGTGAGCACAAGAGAATCAAAAGGGAATGTCGGTTGTGTGGAGATGGGAAAAAAATCAAAATCAAAAGAATGGTTTATAATTCAAAGAAACATGACATGAAACTTGATCGATATGATGCAAACAATCATGTGGACTATTGTTTCATTGAGCAACTGATGGATGAGTCAATGAACTGTTCTATTTGCGATAGGGATATGCAACTGATAACAACAAATGTTTCATTGTGTACTCTGATGCAGAAAAGTTTAAAAGTTGGTTTTATTAAAAGTAATTGTGTGTTGGGTTGCTTTGATTGTAAAACATATCAACAGGGATGTGGTACTGATGAAATCTTTGAGTTGTACAAAGAGAAGAATAACTACAAAACGGAAAAATTTTAAGGTTTTCAATATTTTATTTCATTGATAGTAACAATGAAATAAAAGATAAAAAAGATGGAGTGGGGAGGCGGAGAGGGAGGCACAAAGTGGGCAGAAAAGTGGTTTTATTTCTTGGGATTAATTAAAATTCGAAGAAATTGGAGTGAAATAAAAATGTCATGTTCGTGGTCGGAGAGAATAAGAATGGCAAGGAGAGGAAGAAGAGGAAGAAGAGGAAGAAGAGGAAGAAGAGGAACGGGAATCCATGTCAACCACCACTTCCTCCCCTCCAATTCTTCTTTTTAATTCTTCAATGGCCAAATTAACCCAACCATCGCTCCGACACGGCTCAACATCCCCTAAGTCATAAACAACAACATTTTTGTTGCTGTCCAATCCTATATTTCGCCACTTAACGTCATTATGCTTCACACCGTTACCAACGAAGTATTTGAGAAGGCACTCTTTCACCTTCGGCACATAATCACGACAGAGACTTGGATCAATGAAGGAGAAAAATCTCATGAGGAGGCATTCACGTGTGAGAAGCTTCTGTTGGCGAACATCGTAGACTCCATTGTAGACCTTCTTCCAATTCTTTAATTCCTTTTCCGCATTTGATTTGTCTTTGGAAAAAAAACACTTCACGACGCATACTCGGCGACTTGGAGATGATGATGACGCCAAGAAAGCACGCCCAGCCACACCATGGCCCAGGTCTTCCCAAAGAAAAAAGGATTTGCAAGAAGAAGAAGGGAATTTAGACAATCGCAACCCCGACAAGCCATAAGACACCCGAACCCACTTCAAACCCAAATCCTCAGACACTTTTCCAACAAAACGAGGAGACTCAGGATGGGGGGGAGAAAAAGTTGCATCATACATCTGTCTCAGGACAGTGATGAGCATCGGCCAAAACTGCTCATCAGTCGACTTGAAGGATTGTGAGACCATCAGGGTTCGCTCGCCTTCTTCCTCTCCCTCCTCGCCCTCCTCACCCTCCTCACCTTCTTCACTCTCCTTGCCCTCTTCCTCATGGATGGAGTAAAGTTGGATCGATTTGGTTGGTCCTGGACTCCCTTTTGAAGAAGAATGAGTGGATGAAGAAGATGAAGCGGAGGGAGTGAGCGGGGTGGAGGGGCTTTGGAGAGGCGTGACAGGCCGTGGTGGTGTGTTTTGAGATGGGGGTAACTTACAAACATACCATTCCTCATAATAGCTCAACAACGCAATTGGGGAGATCGCATGACGATATTCTCGCTCAGTCTTGAGGTAATCATACGCTTGGCCACAATGTTTTGAAAAATGTGCTTCACGGTGGTTTCCAAGAGGGAGCTTGAATTCAAGAAGACCCACAGGAACCATGTCTGAACCGGATTCCCCCCGTTTAAGTGCCCCATCTGGTCGAAGAGAGGGAAGAGACTGTTCCAGTTGCAAGTGCAACAAGTTTGACAGTCCAGCAGCTCGAATCCCATCTTCCACAACATGACAGATCAGGCGACCCAAAGTATCGTGGTTTCCGTACCATAACGTTTTCTCTTCTGCGAGGTCCCAAATGTGGCATTTTCCTCTGAATTTCACATCAAGAGGCTCAAACTCAAATCTTTCCATTTTGACTTCCTCATGGTTGGCTGTTGTTGAAGACTGTGTACATTCTGGGGTTGGCTGAATTTTCGGAAGTCCCTTGATTGTGTAATCTGGACCATGTGTTAGTACATAACAACAACAGCAACAACAACAACAACAACAACAACAACAACAACAACAACAACAACAACAACAACAACAACAACAACAACAACAACAACAACAACAACAACAACANGCTCAAGGAGCTCCGCTTCGATTTCTTCCTCCTTCGCCCCGCAGAGAGACTGAAAAGTGAACACTTGCTTCTCGGTGAATAACTGAACCACATCGTCTGCTTTGTTCAATGGAAGTTTTCTCAACCAGGTTTCCACCTCTGAGGCCTGGGAAAAAAAGTGAGATTGGTTTTTTTCGCCAACCAACACAACCAACACAACCAACCAAACAAAACAAACCAACCAAACCAACCAAACCAACCAAACCAACCAACACAACTAACCAACAACAAAACCAACACAACCAACCAAACACAACGAACCAACAACAAAACCAACACAACCAACCAACCAACCACCAACCACGAAAAAAGAAATCAAACCTCACGGTCAGACATCACAAAACCAAAACACAACACAAGGAGAAAACAAGAAACAAAAAAGGGTCTATTCGCCGAGCTAAAAAAAAGGGGGTACAAACGTTACAAAAAAAGTTGATTTATTTTGGTCTTCTTCAAGTGGGATATTTTCACAGGTTTTGTAACCACAGGGAAGGTTGTTGTTGAAGTTGGTTCTGGTTGAACATCATCAGTCATCTTTGCATGGTTCTTGGGCTTTCATAAAATGGTTCATTTATGAACCAAAAAAAAAATCATGGCTAAATTTTAGATTTCTATTTATTATCCTTTCATTATTAACCGATTCTAAATAATAAATGTGGAACCCTTTTCTTTTTCACAAAAGCAAGATGGAATTTCTTCCCGGTCGTAAACGAATGAGGAGGGGACGAAGAAGAGGAAGAGAAAGAAGAAGAGAAAGAAGAAGAGGGTGATGAAGAAGAGGAAGAAGAGGGTGACGAAGAAGAGGAAGAACAGTCTTATCAAAAACACACGGTTTCCTCGAGTGCTAAAAAGACGCTTGAGAAGAAGGAAGAAAAAAGGGAGGACAAAAGTGATGATGATGATGACGACGACGAAGTTCTCGTCATGGATGAATTTACCAGAGAATTATTGAAAAACCCTCAGCAGTTTTTGAAACCACCACTATCGAAAAAAGAGGTTTGGTTTTGTTTTTCTTATTGTTATTATTTTTTCTCATCTTTTATAATAGAAACTCCCAAACAAATCGTTGCCTAAGAAGAAGGTGGTAAATGATTCTAATGAGGCAGATGGAGAGTAAAATTCTAATAAAGGTTCCATTTATCCACAAAATCATCCCCAAATGTTTTCTTTTTTCTTACTCTCTTCCCTTCCACCATCAATTCATCCAGTTTTTTTACATCTTTTACATCAAATTCTCGCTGTTTTATTTTTTTTAGTTTTTCTTCTTGTTGAACGGCTTGATGTTTCCGTTTGATTTCACTCATATCTTCGCCCTTCTTGGCAGGGATTAACTGTTCTGGGTAATATGCTTTGTCATTGTCCAATTTATACTGTCTTCCTTTCTTTCCAACAATCTGGTGAACATTCAAACTGTAAGTGTTTATAAATCCTTTTTTATCAAAGGTTTTGTTTTTCTTTTGGAATCGAACATAATCAC
>MUHK01008178.1:0-10166 GCA_002151225.1 Paramoeba pemaquidensis
CTCTCTCTCTCTCTCTCTCTCTCTCTCTCTCTCTCTCTCTCTCTCTCTCTCTCTCTCAAACCGACAAAAAACAACAAGGATAATTATTGCAATGATCTTTATCCTCATCAGCCTGTTTATGATAACAATTTATGGTTGTTATTAATATTGTGAGTTTTGTTATTGTGAAGAAAGAGAGGGAAAAAAGAAAAAGAAAAAAAAAGGACCCCAATATCTTGCAAATGCTCTTGAATATGAGAGAAAGCCATCATCTTGTTGTTGATATGTGTGTTGTGTTGATTAGTTGGACAAAAATTAACAACAAGAAGAAGAAGAAACAAACCTTCGCCTGATCCTCATGAGTGATTGGATCCAAATGTCCAAACCTAGAACCACACACCCCAACCACAACCAAACACAAACCAAACAACAAAAATTTCATGTTTTCTGGCAAAAAAAAATCAAAAGAGGCGTGATTCCACCAAAGCAAAGAACCTATTTTTGTTTTTTTGTCTCCCTTTTTTTGGATTGCGCGAGTCCAAGGGGGCACTCGTTTGCCAAAAACACAGAAAAAATAACACACAGGAACTGAAAAATCGTTGACCAATTGTTGTTGTTGTCATTGTTTATGCTTTCTTTTTCGAAGCTTCTAACCACAGCGATCACATTTCCATGAAAACACTTTGCTTTCCAAGCTTTCCCCTTTCTTTCTTCTCTTCTCGTCCGATTTTCGCACTTCTACCCCCTCAATTGGACACATTCGGAGCAGATGCAGAACTATTCGCACGAAAGAACCCCCCAAAGAAACCAGGCTTCTCTTCTGTTCGCTGAGGAGGGTTCCTCCTCCCTCCGCCCCCTCGGATCGGTTTCGCGATCCTGGTATTTCCTCCGCTTGTCATCGCTCTTGACGAGGCCATTTGGAGGGAGGCGTTCTGCTCCTGGAGCCGTTCGAGATTCGCCTTGAGCTCTCTCAGCTCCTGTTGCAATTCTGATACGTGCTCGTCTGTCCTCCTCTGCTGGTTTGTGATGTTCTGCTCTAGTTGGGCAACACGCTTATCCCTCGCCTCGATCTTCTTTTGTGCCACCTCACACTCTGCTCGAAGCCAGTGATTCTGAGACATGACTTTCTGGTGGGTCTGTGTGAGCTGCTCCAAACTCTTCTCCAAAAACACTACCTTCTTCTCGCTCTTGGCTTTGGTGCCGCTTTGGAGAAGAGCACCCTCGTACTGCTCCCTCGCCTCGTCCAACATCACCTCCAAATCAATGACCTTCTCGTGTCGGTTTTGGAGGTCGCGAATCAGACTCTTTTTCAACGATTCAAATTCTTTGAACTTTTGGGAGGTGAGTTGCCGGAGAGTTCGGTGTTGACCCTCCAACTTCTGGTACTTTGCAATCACTTCCTCCAAAGTTGCGGCGCTTGGATCAATGCCCGAGGCTGGGGACACAGAAGGGCCTTCCTTCTTGGCCCCCTCCTGATCCTGGTTGGGTTTGACAGCAGAAAGGACGGCGTCGAGAGTCATCTTCTCTGCCAAGATGGCCTGATTTTCCTTCCGAAGTTTCTCCACAGTCTCCTCTAGGTCGGCAATGCTCTTCCCCGAACTGCTTTCTTTCTCGCCAGAGCCAGGGATCCCCCCCTCCCCCTCCTTCTTCTCTTCCATGGTCGCCGCCTCCTTCTTCACCGACCTCGCCCGGGCTCTCCTCCTCCCGGAAGGAGAAAGGAAGGTCTCGCTCGCCAAGAGATTCTCCTGGGCATTGAGGCGCTCTTGCAGCGCCAACAACTGCTTCTCTAGAGTCTCCACCTGCGTCGTAAGGGACGTTTTGTGTTCGGTGAGGCAGTCAATCTTCAACTTTGCTTCCTCCTTCTCCACTGTGAATTGCTCTTTTTGAAGCTCTAACTCGGCCACCTTCATCACCATATACTCATTCTGCTTCTTTAAATCTTCCTCGTTGCTCAAAGCGCGAGCCATCTCTCCACGTAGCGACTCCAAGTTTTCTTGCGCATCCTTGAGGCTCTGGACCTTGTCCTCCAAATCACTCCGAAGCGACTCCTCTTTCTCGTTGATCATATGCTTCATGTCCGAGTGCAGCAGCATCTTTTGGATGTCGCCATTGGGAGAAATTTGCGGAACCAAAGGGGAGTCTCCCCCTTCGATATCGAGCTCACCCTCTTCTCGAGAGCTTTCAGCCAGGTCAGAGCCAGAGACGGCTGGGGCAGAGGCAGAGACTGGAAGACTGGTCTTCTTCCCCGATGAGGACTCTTCGTCCTCCTTCCCCTCTGGCTGTAGGCTCGCCACTTTGGGCATGGGAGGGATGGGGTGCTCCGGGGCGACGGTTTGGATTTCTTTGATCAACAGGGCGATGTAGGCCTTCAAGATAGCGATTTCTTTGTCCGCCCCAGCCAGGAGGGCCATCAACTCGGCCACACTCCTTTCCTGGTTCACCTTCGCCTTGTTCTTGATGCTCTTTGCACGTTGGCCAAACCGGAGGGTAGAAAGGGTTTCTGCATAATTGTAGTCGCTGACGGAGGAGTTGATGCAAAGAGTTGTTCGACTGTTCCCTCCGAGGGAGGTTTGAAGAAGACGGGTGAGCTTGGAGTCGCGATAGGGAATGTGCTTGGCTTTCGAGTCGGTCAAAGCGTTGATAACTTGCCCCAGCGCAGTCAGCGATTTGTTGATCATCTTGGCTTCCTCTAGAGTCTGCCCCTTGGCCCCCGTCTTGCTCACTTTCTCTGACCCAGCCAAATCAACGAGATAAAACCTTCCAGATTTAGAGCTCCCGGTTGTGATGTTCTTCTGTGAAATAGTCATGATGCAGATGCTGTGACTTCGAGAACTCTCAGCATTCATGTTGGTGAACGCAACAGACCTGCTCGCTTGCCCCACTCGAAGAACATTCATGACGTCTTCGTCGCAGCTACAATACACCTCCGTTGCTCCTTCCACCCACACCCCTTTGTTTGGGTCTTCTCGGACCCGCAAGTTGTCTTTTGACTTATCGAGGAGATCGCGAATTTTCTCCATGTAAATCTCAAGGAAGGAAACTTTGACCACAAACTCAAGGTTTTCGTCGGCTTGATCAACATGATCGAAAATCTTCATGACCACACGTGGAACAACCCCCTTCATTTCCATATCTTCCATTCCTTTCCCTCCTTCCGGCCCCATCATCGTGTGTGTTTTCCCTGGGAAAGGAATGAGGAGAAGTCAGGGTTTTGAAAAACACAACCCATACAGAGAAGATCTGTGGTGTGAGAAAGAAAAAGAAAAAGAATTCCAAAAAACAAACCACTTCCAGTTTGACCATACACAAATAAGGTTCCATTGTACCCTTTAAAAACATCCTCCAAAATTGGCTGTGCACAAACATCGTACACTTGCTCCTGTGATGTGGTAGGAGGAAAACAATAGTCGAAGTTGAAGGTGTGTTTGCTTCTTTCGTCGGTGGGACTTTGGATGGTGCAAGACCCCCCATCCTCCGAAAAGTGAAGAATATTGTAGCCACCACGATCAAGCTCCTTTCGATTCAGAGGACGCGTGCGGCAAATAACACGTACATTCCCTGCCATTGGCTCTCTCTCTCAGCCACCACCGAAGCGGGAGACCGAAGAAAGGAGAATAAACGAGAGAGAAGATGAAAAGGAAAAGTGCAAGAAAACAACAAGGTCGAAACATTATTTTGCCTTTTTTGCCACTTTTCGGTTGGAATGAAAAAAATAGGACGCTAATTTTTTTTAGCGCCCCAGACTTACCCTCTTTTTTTCATTGTTGTTGTTCTTTCCACTCCCTCGATCCAATCATCTCGAAATGGCATCAGCCAGAGCCCATTCCTCCTACTATCCCCAACGAACCCGACCCTACAATAACCAATCAGGGCTCTCTCCCCAATACAACAATCAATACACCAATCACAGCCAGAATCGACCCCAACAGCAACCCACCCCGTACCCACAACAGTACCCCCCTCAACAAAAATATGTTCTCAATGGTCGTTCTTCAAACCACCAAAACTATGCGCCTCCACCTCCCCAATCCAGCTACAATGGTAGACCTGACCACTTCCACCAAAACCCTCGAATCCTCAACCCATCCCCCTACTACAAACAAACCCAGTACTCTTCTCCTTCATTGCAACGAAGCCAGCAGCAACAAAAAATCCAACAACAACAGCATATCCATCAGCAGCAACAACAACAGCGCATCCAACAACAACAACAAAGGGTGCACCAGCAACAACAAGGCCCACAATTCGGCCAGCGACAGCTCCAACAACACCGCCTTGTCCAACACCACATGAATGGTCACCCAAATCAAACCCTTCAACAACAGCGTCAATACAACAACAGCATTCCCAAGCAGCAACAGCTAAATCGCCCCCCTCCTACCCCAAACGACTACCCAAGAACCCAGCGATCCAAATTTTCCAACACTCCATCAACCCTCCACCAACACCAAGTTTTACAACAACAACGTTTCCAACAGCAGCAACAGCAGCAACAGTTCTTCCACGGGGGAATGCGACCCCTCCACCCGTACTCAGCCCCCACCTCTGCCCTCTCTATGCTCCCAGCCTCTCAAAACCGTCTCCTTTACCCCTCTTCAACCTCCTTCCTTCCCCCCTCTCCCCCCCCTCTCCCTGCCTCCTCTCTTTATCATGGCGCTCCTCGTCAAAAGTATGTTTCATTCAACCACGCTCTCCTTGGCCATCCCCTCATTGCCTCTCCTTATTCCAACCGCCCCTCTGCTCGCACACGATCCACACTCTATTGTCCCCCTTCTCTGGCTTCTCTTGTTCATGAGGTTTTTCTTTTCTTTTCTTTTCTTTTTTCCTCTCCTTTTCCCTCCTCCTGACAATCCATCCAAATGCTTTTGCCTCTAGGTGATGGGTATGGCAAGGCCAAGGTCTACCTTGCCTTTGGAACGTGTTATCTTCATTTTGAAAACATTTTTGAACTCTGGAACAGCTTTTCCTTACTCCCGGTTCCAAAAACAAGGTCTCTCTCTCTCTCTCTCTCTCTCTCTCTCTCTCTTTCTCTCTTCTTCTGGTTTCAAAAATTATTTTTGATTGATTAATTAATGGTCCCTGCTTCACACAAATGTTTCCTTTTTTGTTTCTTTTGTCTTTCCAAATTCTTTGTACCAATTGCTCTTTTTTTGTTCTTTGAATAATCTTTTAATTCTCCCTTTTAAACTACTCACCCTTTTCCACAGTTCGCGATGTTTGTCGAGGAGCACCTTACAAAGAAGCCATTATCGAGCTTTTGGTTTTGTTGGGGTATCCTTGCACTTCCAAAAGTTTGTATTTTATTGTATTTCATTCTCTCTCTCTCTCTTGAACGGCCCTCTCTCTCTCTTGAACGGTCCTCTCTCTCTCTCTCTCTCCTCAAATCCCCAAAATAGGATCCAAAATTGAAGTTACCATCAACAGCCCTTCCAAACTCAACGCTTCAACGGTTTTTCAGTCTGCTCTCTACATTCCTCCCCGAACCTCCCCCAAGAAACCCTCCTCCTCCAGCGATTCTTCTTCTCCCTCTTCCTCCTCGAGTGAAAAAGAGTCTGGACCTCCCACTGTTATGACTGTTCCTTTCGGGGGAGAGGAATTACGAGTGGTGGTAACAACGTGTGAAGAAGTGTGTAAGACGGAGTGTGATAAATTTTTGCAAGAAGGGGCAGAGGAGGGGAAGGAATTGCTGTTGGGGGTGGATTGTGAATGGTTTCCGAATGTTTCTCGATTTCTTCCTTCTCCTTTGGCTGTTTTGCAGCTTTGTTTTGGGAAGACAGTTTTGGTCATTCAGTTGTTGGGGATGGCTAAATTTCCAGAGTGTGTTGCGGACTTGTTCCAGAGAAGGTTTTTTCTTTTTTCTTTTCTTTTTTCTTTTTTCTTTTTTCTTTTTTCTTTTTTCTTTTTCCTTTCCCCCTCTTTCCCCCTTCTTCCGACCAACCTCCTCCACCCATCACAGCAATGTCATCCCTATTGGCTATGGAGTTGCCAGTGATGTCGAAAAGATCTCTCGCTCTTCCTCTCTCTCCGACCTTCACATCTATGATTTAAAGCATTTGGGGGTGGAGGGGGGGTTGATGGGGATGATTAACACCGCAACAGAAGGGAAAATTCACTTAAAGAAAGATTTTTCTATCACAATTTCAAATTGGAATCGCAAGGAGCTCACACCCGCTCAGGTTCCCCCCAACCCTCCTTTTTTTACCATATTCCCCCCCCCTTGCTTTTTCTTTTTCTTCCTCCACTAACCCCCGCTCCCNCCTTTTTTTTTTTTTTTTTTTTTTTTTTTCAGATCCGATATTGCGCCATTGATGCTTACGCCACCCATCAAGCCGCCATTTTTGCTATCAAAGGGTGGAGAACTCTTTCTTTCCCCATCTTAAAAGGGAAAACAGAGGAGGTAGAATGTGGGCTGGAATTCAAAGCGTTTTTTGAGTGGATTGAGAAGCTCTCTGCAGCCAATTCAGGAAAGAGAGGGGGGAAGGAGAAGAGTCGGGAAGGAGAGGGAGAAGAGAAGGAAGAAGAGAAGGAAGAAGGGAAGGAGGAAGGGGGGGTAGAGGGGGAAGGGGAGGAGGAGGAGGAGGAGGAAGAGGAGGAGGAAGAGGAGGAGGAAGAGGAGGAGGATTTTGATTTGGATGGTCCTCTTAGCCTGGCCGAGTACAGTGATGAGGAGATAGAGCTTGATGAGTGAGCGGGGGGGAGAGCAATGGGGAGGGGGGGAGTTTGAGAGGAGAGGAGAACAGACAAAAAGCAAGAAAAGAAAAAGAAAAGAAAAGAAAAAAAAAGGTGAAAAAGTTTCAGAAAAGATGAAAAACAGGAAAAAAAACAAAAAACGAAAAAACGAAAAAACGAAAGAAAAAAAAGGGGAAAAAAAGGAAAAGAAGAAACAAAAAGAGAAGGAAAAAAAAGAAAAGAAAAAAAAAAACGGCAGGTGCAAGTTTGGCAAACACAATGATGAAAGGGAAAGAAGAAAAAGGAGCGCACAGCAACGAAAAGTGGAGGAGCAGACAAAACGAAATGCAATGAACGAAAGAAAGAGGGAAAAGTGGTGGAAAATGATGGGCAGTGGCAAAAGGTGGCGGCAAGTTGGTGAAAAGTGGTGAACTGATCTGTGCCAAATATGTTATGAAAATAGAAGGAGGCAAAAATGGGATGGAGAAGTTGCGAGAAGTGATGTGAAACCATGAGAAGAGACGGCAAAGAAGCAATTGGAGGGATCGAAGAAAGAGTGAAAACCGATGAAAAGTGGCGAAAAATGGAGCGATAGGAGTGATAAGAAGTAAGGAGATTGGGAAAATGGGGAAGTGGGAAAGTGATGGTGAGAGGTACCGAGAAATAATCTGAAATAACAGAAATAACGAGAAATAGCGAGGCAATGAGAGTGATAAGAAGTGGGGACAGGGGGATTGAAAAAATGGGAATGGAGGGAGGGTGATGGTTTTTTGTTTTGTTTTATTTTTTAGAATTTTTTGGGGGGCACCTGCTGATAAACAAAAAAAGAAAGAAAAAGGCACTAAAATTGAAAAAAAAAATACAAAAATACAAAAATAAAGCAATCCAACAGATTTTTTTTTGTGTGTGTGTGTGTGTGTGTTTATCTCTGTACAACAATCTCTAACCCCTTGTCGTCAACCTCTTTCCTCTTTTTCTCCCTTTTCTGTTTGGGATTTTTGAATTTCTGAGAAGCGATTTTGAAAAGCAAAGCCGTGCTATTAATTGGAAAAAGAGATGTATGAGAAAGAAAAAAATAGCTCTCTCTTTTCCCTGTCTTTTTTCTGCTTCTTTCCTTCTTTTTCAAACCTGCTGCTGTTTGAGGGTGTAACGAAGAAGATCAGAAAACTCATACAAGGTCCGAGGGTTATTTGGGTTCAATTCAAGTGCTCGAAGATACCAATGTTCAGCTCTCTGATAAAGAAAAAGAAATACAAAAAAATATTTGAAAAAAAGTTCAAAGAGGGAAGAAAGAAAAGGAATAAAAACCCGAGGGAGCTGGCAAGCAATGAGCAATCGTGCATACATACGACATGTGTGCGGATCATCGGGGTCAATTTCAATTGCCCTGGTTAGAAAAGGAATAAATTTTATGAGAGAGAGAAACAAGAAAAAGAGAGCACTTGTCTCTTCCTCTCTTCACGCCCCCCCAAACTAAACCTCCGGATGTATTGATCTGCTCGGACAATATTTGGGCTTGTCAAAGAAACAAGTGAACTCCCCTTGGATCTCACAATCTCCTTTTCTAAATAAAGGAGGGCTGAACCTAGGTTTCTGAGAGCTATTTTCCCCATTGTATTTGAATCCTAATCATAATAATAATAATAATAATAATAATAATAATAATAATAATAATAATGATCAGTCAATTTGGAGAGAAAGGGGTGGAGGAGGTGGGGGAGAAGAGGAAGAGAGAGAAAAGACAGACCAAGGCTTCTTCAAATTTCTGGATTGCCGCACGAAATGATCTTTGTGCCAAATTGGGGTTTTCAACTCGGACCTCTCTTCCTTTGACCATATGCAAATAACCCTGTTTTTTTTTTTTTTTTTTGAGCAACCCAATAATAACAGACCCCATACAACAATCCCAACATATCAGCAACAACAACTAACAAAAAGAACAAACCTGAGCCAAAGAAACAATGTTCATGTGCTTAATTCGCTCATTTAAAGCCAAAAGATCTGTTTCATCGATCGGCCGACCATTTGTCGACTGACAAAATAAATAAATGAATAAAGATTTAAAGAAGAGGGGAAAAAAAGAAGAACCTGTTCAAAGTAGTCGGAAGACATTTCAATAGCTTTCATCAACTCCTGAGAAAAACTCAAACGACTTGAAAAAAAGAAATCAGGAAAAATGGGGTTTCAAGGAGGAAAAAAATAAACCAGGACCCAAACCTCATTTGAACAACCCTCCTAAAAATAAAATGCAGAGCGTGGCACTTCATTGACAAAATGTACCCCTTTAGGCCGATTTTTTCCTCGTTTTTGTTGAGAAAATCAAGACTCTGAACAAAATTTTTTTCGATTTCGGCCATTATATGAGATTCCCACTCTTCTGTTGACTCGCTACAAGGGAGGTTTACAAAATAGGAAAGGGGAGGGAAGGAAAGGAGAAAGAAGAGAAGAGAAAAGGCAAAACCTTGTACTTGAGAATACAAGGTTGAGATAGTCAACCGCACTCCTCCGACAAGGTTCCTCCAAAACAACTGAAATTTTGTTGGGGGATAATTGTCATTGGTTTTGTTTAAAAGAAAGAAAGAAAAGAAAGAAAACCTTTGAAACGACGCATTGTCTCCCGCAGCCTGCTTCTAAGGGTGTTTTTGATGACTCTTGCACAAACTGCACAAAGTGAAGGTGAGTAGGCAAGAAGGAAGGGGAAGGGAGGGAGGGAGAAGAGTGTCGAGGATAAACCTTCACACAGCATTAATGTGATGGCATTTTTTTGGTGGGGAGAGCGAGGAAGGTTGTCAAGAGCTGAAATCAAACGCCCTATTTGAATGGTCAGATACAATATACACAATAATAAGATAATAATAACTAAACAAAGAAAAAAGAAAAGGAAAAAAGAAGAAAAAAAAAACCCAGGTGGCGGACATTGATTCCGTGGCGATGTAATTGCTCTGTTAACCTGTAATTCTCAACTTTTTCTCCTTTTGTTTGATTTGATTTGATTTGAGTTGTTGTTTTTTGGAAGAGTTGATGAATTTAAGGGGGAAAAAAAATACACACACAAACACACAAACACCCACTCACCTGTTAAACTTCTTTGTTTCATACTTTCTACTACAAACTTCGCGAATTTGGGGATCATTTTATTGTACAAATATTCGCTTGCCTGGGGGAAAAGAAGAGAAAAAAAGAGAAATAAGAAGAGGAAGAGAAAGAGGAAGAGGAAGAGGGAAAAAACCATCTCAACTTCTTCTTCATGTTGTCTTCGATCTTGTGGGGGAACTGGGGGACTGTAAGTATCTGGACAAAGAGGCTACAATAACAACACCAAAACAAAATAAAAGTCAGTTAATAGAAGAGGAGAAGGGGAGGGGAGGGGGGAAGGGCTCGAGAGAGAGGCTCACCATGTTTTTGTGTTTGACATATCGAATAACAAATTCAGGCCTTAATAATTGAAAAAGAATTCCTCCTCGAAAATTTCTGAGGGGAAGGGAAGGAGGGAAGAGGGAGATTATTTTCTAGGGGGT
>MUHK01008194.1:0-11860 GCA_002151225.1 Paramoeba pemaquidensis
GAGGGGGGGGGGGAGAGAGAGAGCGAAGATTAGCTTGTACAATCGATATTTTTTCAAAAAATTCGATGGTTTGTTTGTCTTTTTGTTTTGTTCAAACCTTCTTTTTTTTTTTTCAACCTGGCTAAACCCCTCTTCTTCCTCACTAAGAAAGAACAAAAATAAATAAAAAAAATAGGAATTGTTTCATATGAGAGGGAGAAAAAGAAAGAAAAGAATGAAAAGTAAGAAAAGAAAAAGAAAAAGAAAAAGAAAAGAAAAGAAAAGGAAAGAAAAAACAACCTAGAAGAAGAGAATTGTGATTCTTGTTGTGATTGCTGCAGTTGTTGTTGTTGTTGTTGTTGCTGAAACTCAGCAGCAGGGACAAGAGGAAGATCCCCACACAAAGACATGGGAGTTTTTTCATCTGGATTGTTGTCATGTTTGTTTGTTGGTTGTGTTTGTTGGTTACGTTTGTTGGTTGTGTTGTGTTTGTTGGTTGTGTTTGTCGATTGTGTGTATTCGTTGGTTGTGTTTGTTAGTTTGGTTCGTAGATCCCCTCTGTTACGTCCAGGAAAAAGAAAGAAAGAAAGAAAGAAAGAAAAGAAAAAATAAAACAAAACAAAAAAAAACAAAACAAAAAAAACAAAAAAAAACAAAAAAAAAAACAAAACAAAACAAAACAAAACAAAACAAAACAAAACAAAACAAACTTGGGTCACGAATTTTCCATCCAAATCGACACCCTTCCCCACCCCCCTTCTGCTGCTTGTTTGGGGTTACTGTGTATGAATATTTGCCAGTTTTGTCCTTTGGAAAAAAAGTGAGTATTTATTTTTGTTGGTTTGGCTTGATCTTGTTTTGTTTTGGTTTCGTTTGGTTTGGCTTGGTTAATGCTTGAGGAACCTGTGATTGAAGAGCTTTTTGCACTAGATTGACATACTTCTCGCTACTGTGAAAGAAATCTCAAAAGAAGAAAAAATAAAAATAAAAAATAGAAATAAATAATAATAATTTTTAAAAAAAATTTAAAAAAAGATACGTCATTCCATTTGGAACTAAATGAGTCTCAATGAACTGCTCAGTTGCATTTCCGCACCACACTCGATCTGCGAGTGATTGGGCATGAAATAATAAAAAAAATTGTGAGTGAGTTTTGTGGGATTTTGCACATGTATTTCAAAAGAAAAAAAGAAAAGAAAAGAATGAACCTCCATTGGTAAGAGAAAGGGAAAAAGAAGATGGGGTCCACCATTGGTGAAGAAAGTATCTTAAAAAGGGGTTTGAAAAAACAACAACAAAGCCAACAAAAACAAACAAACAAAAAAAACCAAACAAAAAAAAAAACCTCTTTGAATCTAAAACAAATCGAACAACAGATTCTGTCCTGGGGGCTTTTCCTTTTCCTTTTTCTTCACAAGAAAGGCCTCCATAAGAACCACCAAATGACATCCAAAGAGGCTGAAAAAAGAGAAAAGGTCAAAAAGAAAAAGGAGGAAGACAACAAACCAAAAACAAAACAAAACTGAGTGACAAGTTCGCTCCTCAACTTCCAACCCCAAAAGAAAAGAAACTCCAACGGTTCAGAAAATAAGGCTCAAAGTCAAAAAAGGAAAATAGAGAAGGAAGAAGGAGAAGGAGAAAAAGACTGGACGAGCTTGCCAGAAAATTTTCGAAAGGTCCTGCCCAGAACGATCTGGGCAACTGCCCACATCACTGCCGCCAAATCAAAAAACAACACTAAGTATAAAATATTGGCGGTTATCGAAATTGGAAATTTATTTTTGGGATAAATTGTTTATTTTAAATGTTTGGTTGAATATTGCATGTTTTAAATTTTTCCCAAAATAAATTCTTCCTCCGCACCCCAAAAAAGGGCGCGTTTGTTGTTGTCTCTTCGAGAACCAAATCAAAGCAAGCATGAATCTGGAAATTGTTGACGATGCTCAGCTCAGAGATGTGATTGAGAAGGTTCGCGACGAAAACACCAAGGTGGATTGGATTCACATTGGATACTCTTCCCAAAATGCTGTCAAAACCATGGGGTTTGGCGAGGGAGGATTGTCTGAATTCACCGCACAACTCGATGAGACCAAAGTTCAATTTGGTGTTCTCTCTTTTGTTGCTGAAGACGGGGATACCTATAACACCGCCAAGAATATTTTGATCACTTGGATTGGACCCAAGGTGCCAGCGGGGTTGGCAAAGGCCAGGGCTGGAGCTCATCGAAAGCAACTCCGAGATTTCATTCAGGTTTGTAGATGAGAAAGAGACGGTTGAGCTGGAGGAGGAAGAAAGGAGAGGAAAGGAGAAGAGTTTTTTTTTGATATTTTTTTTTTCCCACAGGAAACAGCGAATGTTGCTTGTGAATTGCAAGCCAGTACTTTGGAAGAGTTGAACCATGATAATGTTGGTCAAGCTATTTGCAGAACAAGGTTTGAGAAAGAGAAAGGAAGCAAAAAATAAGAACAGCAAAAATTTTGATTCTGATCTTCTTTCGGTCTTCTTTCCCTTTCTCTTTCCCTTGTTTCAAAATAGGGGAGGAGTTTATTCTTCTGCGCGCACTTCTGTGACTAAGCAGCCAAAAACGTTTGTGAAGAACAAGAAAAAGAAAAGGAATAAGAGCAAGAAAAAGAAAGAGAGCAAGAGCAAGAAAAAGAACAACAATAACAATAACAAACAACAACAAACAACAAACAAACAACAAACAACAAAGTTTACTCCCTCCTAATCCCTTCAATCCCCCTCCTTCCCCCCCCTCCTCTTCCCACACAATAGCACTGCATCTGGTACCAACCAGTTCCAATTCATTGATCAAGAACAAGCTGATCAAGCCCTCCAAAAAGTGGCTGGATCGAAGAACACTTTTGCAATTTTTGCTTATGTGAAGAACCAAAAGGGGGTGGCTGAGCACATTTTGTCTGGTTTGTAGGGGAGGGAGTGGGTGAGTGGGAGAGGCGAGATGGGTACCCACCAAAATTCTCTTTTCTCACCCACCCACCCACAACTACCCCCCCATCCTTACAGGAGAAGGAGGTATTGAAGCCCTTGTTGCTCACTGGCCTCCTCCTGACCGATCGTACTTTGTGTACCACTCGGTTGTGTTTGATTTGGGGGGTAAAGATTTTGGGATGGGAGTGCATAACAAATTTGTGGTTATCACCATGATTGGAGATAGTGTTTCTCCGATTGCTCGGGCGAGGACTGCGGGTAAGGAAGGGAGGGGGAAGAAGGAAGAGAACATAGCATAGTTGTGGTTCCAAAATTTGGATCACAACCAACCAGTGTGTGTAAATATTGTATTAACTCAACACTATCTACAATAATACCAACAGGTCAAAGACAAGAGTTTATTGATTACATCAAGAGCACCTGCCCTTACCACACAGAATTTCAACCCAACGACACATCTGACCTCAAAACCAGCGAAATTATGGCGAAATTTGCTTGATTTTTTTTTTTTTTTCGGGTGGCTTTTGTCTCCGTACTGGATACACTTTTAATAAACAAATTTCCCTGACAGAAAGAATATGAAAGTGTTGCTGAGGTTTTATTGAGAGAAGTCAGCCACAAAGAAGGGCAAATTGTCGATAGGAAGACACCAGTTTTGAAGCCAGACACGCAGACACAAGAAAGAAAGAAAGAAAGAAAGAAAGAAAGAAAGAAAGAAAGAAAGAAAGAAAGAAAGAAAGAAAGAAAGAAAGAAAGAAGTAAGAAAGAAGAAAAAAAAAATAGGTCGATGCGACACGCTGTCTAGGGTTTTATGTTCTTTTTTTCGAGTTTCTCACTCCACTCGACCCGACACGCTCCCCCAAACCAACGCCCGAACCACCTGCAAAAATTTTCCAAAAAAAATACAAACCCCATCCCAACCCCCCCCTACCTCCTTTCCCCCTCTCTCCCCGTCTCATCAAAAATTAACCACAAGGGCAACCATCCCCGCCCTTTTTGTCTCCCCCCTGGCTCGCAGCCACCCCTGGCTCCACCAACCCCGTCTTTCTTTCTTCTTTCTCGACCAAGTTTCGGTGTTTTAGGATTTCTTCAACCAAGAATTTCGAGGCCTTATCGATGTTAACTCCCTACAATTTTTTTTTTTTTTTTTTTTTTTTTTTTTGATAGAAGAGGGAGGGTTCAATCAATCAAATCAAAATCCACTCCAAGACCAACCAACGAACCAACTAGCGAAACCAAAACCACGACAATCAAACCACAACAACCAAATCACAACCAAACCACAACATCCAAACCACAACAACCAAACCTTCATCGCGGATGTCGCAAACCATCCCAAAAATCCAAATTCCTCACAAAATTTGTCCAATTTCTCTTGGTTGTTCGCCTCAAAGCCCTCTTCAGAACGGTCCAAATCAACCTTGTTGGCCAACAACACCACAGGAATATTTCCTTTGCCTAAGAAGACCTGTGTACGCGGGAGGAGGTGAGTATCTCTGTCTCTGTCTCTGTCTGTCTGTCTCTGTCTCTGTCTCTGTCTCTGTCTCTGTCTCTGTCTCTGTCTCTGTCTCTGTCTCTGTCTCTGTCTCTGTCTCTGTCTCTGTCTCTGTCTCTGTCTCTGTCTCTGTCTCTGTCTCTGTCTCTGTCTCTGTCTCTGTCTCTGTCTCTGTCTCTGTCTCTGTCTCTGTCTCTGTCTCTGTCTCTGTCTCTGTCTCTGTCTCTGTCTCTGTCTCTGTCTCTGTCTCTGTCTCTGTCTCTGTCTCTGTCTCTGTCTCTGTCTCTGTCTCTGTCTCTGTCTCTGTCTCTGTCTCTGTCTCTGTCTCTGTCTCTGTCTCTGTCTCTGTCTCTGTCTCTGTCTCTGTCTCTGTCTCTGTCTCTGTCTCTGTCTCTGTCTCTGTCTCTGTCTCTGTCTCTGTCTCTGTCTCTGTCTCTGTCTCTGTCTCTGTCTCTGTCTCTGTCTCTGTCTCTGTCTCTGTCTCTGTCTCTGTCTCTGTCTCTGTCTCTGTCTCTGTCTCTGTCTCTGTCTCTGTCTCTGTCTCTGTCTCTGTCTCTGTCTCTGTCTCTGTCTCTGTCTCTGTCTCTGTCTCTGTCTCTGTCTCTGTCTCTGTCTCTGTCTCTGTCTCTGTCTCTGTCTCTGTCTCTGTCTCTGTCTCTGTCTCTGTCTCTGTCTCTGTCTCTGTCTCTGTCTCTGTCTCTGTCTCTGTCTCTGTCTCTGTCTCTGTCTCTGTCTCTGTCTCTGTCTCTGTCTCTGTCTCTGTCTCTGTCTCTGTCTCTGTCTCTGTCTCTGTCTCTGTCTCTGTCTCTGTCTCTGTCTCTGTCTCTGTCTCTGTCTCTGTCTCTGTCTCTGTCTCTGTCTCTGTCTCTGTCTCTGTCTCTGTCTCTGTCTCTGTCTCTGTCTCTGTCTCTGTCTCTGTCTCTGTCTCTGTCTCTGTCTCTGTCTCTGTCTCTGTCTCTGTCTCTGTCTCTGTCTCTGTCTCTGTCTCTGTCTCTGTCTCTGTCTCTGTCTCTGTCTCTGTCTCTGTCTCTGTCTCTGTCTCTGTCTCTGTCTCTGTCTCTGTCTCTGTCTCTGTCTCTGTCTCTGTCTCTGTCTCTGTCTCTGTCTCTGTCTCTGTCTCTGTCTCTGTCTCTGTCTCTGTCTCTGTCTCTGTCTCTGTCTCTGTCTCTGTCTCTGTCTCTGTCTCTGTCTCTGTCTCTGTCTCTGTCTCTGTCTCTGTCTCTGTCTCTGTCTCTGTCTCTGTCTCTGTCTCTGTCTCTGTCTCTGTCTCTGTCTCTGTCTCTGTCTCTGTCTCTGTCTCTGTCTCTGTCTCTGTCTCTGTCTCTGTCTCTGTCTCTGTCTCTGTCTCTGTCTCTGTCTCTGTCTCTGTCTCTGTCTCTGTCTCTGTCTCTGTCTCTGTCTCTGTCTCTGTCTCTGTCTCTGTCTCTGTCTCTGTCTCTGTCTCTGTCTCTGTCTCTGTCTCTGTCTCTGTCTCTGTCTCTGTCTCTGTCTCTGTCTCTGTCTCTGTCTCTGTCTCTGTCTCTGTCTCTGTCTCTGTCTCTGTCTCTGTCTCTGTCTCTGTCTCTGTCTCTGTCTCTGTCTCTGTCTCTGTCTCTGTCTCTGTCTCTGTCTCTGTCTCTGTCTCTGTCTCTGTCTCTGTCTCTGTCTCTGTCTCTGTCTCTGTCTCTGTCTCTGTCTCTGTCTCTGTCTCTGTCTCTGTCTCTGTCTCTGTCTCTGTCTCTGTCTCTGTCTCTGTCTCTGTCTCTGTCTCTGTCTCTGTCTCTGTCTCTGTCTCCGTCTCCGTCTCTGTCTCTGTCTCTGTCTCTGTCTTTGTCTCTCGGGCTGTTTTCGAATGGCCCTCTCCAACGGCTCTCTGACTCTCTCTCTCTAACCTTTGAGTCAATATCAGCCTTCCACTTCTTCACTTCCTCGAATGTTTCTTGGCGCGAGATATCAAACACAACAAATGCGCCCACAGCCTCTTTATAATAAACACGTGTCATACTCCCAAATCGTTCTTGTCCTGGGAAGGGGGAAGGAAAAAGGGGTGTCAGGGCCAAGAAGGGGCGCTGGGAGAGAGTTGATGAACAACAAACCAGCAATATCCCAAAGCTGCAAACGGACAACTGTTTTGTCATCCCAATTGATCACTTTGAGGGCAAAATCAACCCCAATGGTCGCTTTGTAGTGGTTTGTGAAGATTCCATGAACGTATCTCTTGATAACTTGAAGGGGGGGATGAGAAGGGAAAAGAGAGAGGTGTTTTTTGCTTTCTGTTTTTGTGTGTTGTGTTTTGTTTTTGAGAAAAAGAAAGAGAAACTAGAAGTTTTTCCAGCACCAGGTTCTCCAACAACGAGAATCTTAAAGAGAAGATTTCCACTCACTTCGTCATCAGCCTTTATTTTTGAATGGGATGAAAAGTGGGTGAGTGGGAGGATATGGGGGAGGTTGGGAGGAAAGAAAAAGAAAACAAAACCATTTCAGTTCAAATGAGGAAAAAGACAAGAAGGCTCACTGAGGGCAGTGAAAAAAAAAAAAGTTTGCGCGCCTTGTCCACTGATCTGATAAGATTCTTAAAAGATTTAATTTCCGGATTTTTGTGATTTTTGGTTAGTCAGCGAACCCCACAAAACACTCACAAAACGCTCAATAAGGCCCCCAAAACACTCCCAAAACGTCCAAAATGGTTCAAAACACAATTTCTCACAAAATGCCTCTGAAACATGCGCAATGGTCGTGTAAAGGTATGGACAAACGTCCTTAATGACTTACTATTTTTTGGGGTCATAAAATGAGTTTTCATGGTTTCTCATGTTGGATTTCAAAACTTTAATGCATTTTCGAATTCCTGGCGAGCGATTCAGGGATGGGATGTGTGTGAAGGTCGGCTCCACATTTACTCTTCCTCTTCCTCTTCCTCTTCCTCTTCCTCTTCCTCTTCCTCTTCTTTCTTTTTTCCAAAACTGAGTGCCCGTGAAGTTGGTTCAAATTCTTTCTTCTGGGTTGGGTGATCGAGAAACAAAGGGGCTTGGAGTTGAAGGGAGAACTTCCACCCTCATCAGCTTACACATGACTCTTGCTGTCTGAATTTCTGGCAGGGATCCGACGCCAGATATCCTGCCTCAGAACCTTCACAAAAATAAATGACTGAAAATAACAGTGAGAATTTTGTGAAACTCATTTTATTACCCCATTTTACCCTCATCAACAGAAAGCCTTTTTGATCGTTTTTTTCCGCAAGTTGCAAGACCGTTGCGCATGTTTTGGAGCCATTTAGTGAGAAATCGTGTTTGAAGCCTTTTTGGACGTTTTTGAAGCCATTTTGGGCATTTTGTGTGTTGTTTGAAGCGTGGCCAAACGGGAGAACTCACTATCTGACTTTGGTTGTGGAAACCGCCGTCTTGATTTCCTTCATTTTTGTCCACTGGGCTCTGCAGGATTTCACTTCCTTTCTTCTTCTTGTTTTTTTCTTTGCTCTCCTGTTTTGTGATTGGAGAGTGGAAGTTTCGTGAGGTTTGTGGGGGGGTTCTTTTCCTTTCTTGTTTCTTCCCTGATTTCGTTTGTTTAATTTCCTCTTCTATTTTTAGTCTCATCCACATTCAAGTTTTCATTCCGGGAAGATGGCAGCCGTTGAGAACTTAGGCCAAACTTTTACACTCCAGCCCAAAACCAAACATGAAGCGACTGTGATTTTTTTCCATGGTCTTGGTGGTTTGTTTCTCCTTCCTTCTCACCCCCCAAGGATTCCTTTCCCTTTTTTCTCAAACCTGTCCAGATACAGGACAGGGGTGGTGTGATACCATGAAATCGTTTCAGCGTGTTGGGTTTCCTCATGTCAAATTTATTTGTCCAACAGCGTTCGTGGGAAGAGAGAAAGAGAGAAAGAGAGAAAGAGAGAAAGAGAGAAAGAGAGAAAGAGAGAAAGAGAGAAAGAGAAAGAGAAAGAGAGAGAAAGAGAAAGAGGAAGAGAAAGAGGAAGAGAAAGAGGAAGAGGAAGAGGAAGAAGAAGAGAAAGAGAAAGAGAAAGAGAAAGAGAAAGAGAAAAGAGTAGAAAGAGAGAAAAAAAAGAGAAACAGAAACAGAGAAACAGAGAAAGAGAGAAAGAGGTCGATGAAATATGTTCCTTTTCCCATTCGTTTCTCTGCAGTCCCACCCTCCCTGTCACTCTCAACTTTGGCATGCAGATGCCTGCTTGGTTTGACATTCTTTCTCTCCAAAAAGGTTGGTGTTGATGGGTGTCTCCAAGCACAGTTTTTTTTTTTTTGTTTGTTTGTGTTCACACTTATTCACAAAACACCAACTCAGATGGCCCGATTGACAAAGCTGGGATTACCAAATCGAAGTTGATTGGTCTCTCTTTCTCTCTTTCTGTGTTTTTCTGTTTTCTGTTTCTCTGTTTCTCTGTTTCTCTCTCGAACGGCCCTTCTCTCCCCCCTCCATTTATTTCCCTTCCTTTCCTCTTTATTCCCTTCTCATTTTTACCTCTCTCTAGTGGAACACTTTGTTAAAGAGGAAGTGAAGAATGGCATCCCTGCTTCAAAAATAGTTGTTGGTGGGTTTTCTCAGGGTGGAGCAATCTCTCTTTTTGGGTACTTTTTTGTGTTCCTCTTCCCTCCCTTTCTCTCTCATTCTCCTTACACATTGGTTTCTTGCAGAGCATTGCAATGTACTGAGGGGAAATTGGCAGGAGTAATGGGTTTTCTTTTCTTTGCTCTCCTCCTCTGTCTGTTGTGTTGTTCTGTTGTGTTCTGTTTTATTTTGTTTTCTTCTCTTCTCTTCTCTTCTTTTCTCTTCTCTTCTCTTCTCTTCTCTTCTCTTCTCTCTTCTCTTCTTTTCTCTTCTCTTTCTTATTTTAACCAAGAATTTTATTTTTAGCCTTGTCTGGTTTTCTTCCTTTTGATGAAGGTTTAACGGAGCATACTACACAAGAAAATAAGTTTGTCCTTCCTTTCTTCTGTTTCTTGCTACAATATTAATTTTTTCATCAAGAGAAACGCCTGTGTTCATGGGCCATGGGGACGCTGATCCAGTCGTAAATTATTCATTTGGGAGAGGTTCTTATGAACATTTGAAAGAAAAAGGTTTTATTCTTTATTTGTTGCTGTTCCCTTCTCTTTCTTCTCTTTTCTCATTTGAATATTTCTTCCCAAGGATTCAATGTTGATTTCCATACATACAATAACTTGGGGCACTCTGTCGATGCTGCTGAACTTGAAGATGGTTTTCTTTTTCCCTTTTTCTCCCTCCCCTCCCTCCCTCCCCCTTTCTCACTCCCTTTTCAGTAAGGAAATTCCTTCTTCAGGTTCTTGGGAGCCCTTCTTCTTGAGGAAGGACGTTTGAAAACAATCTCAAAGTTAAAGTTAAAGTTATTTCCTCAAGGACAGAAAAGAAAATTTTCCAATCAATCAAAAGACATTTATTTTCTTCTTTCTTGGAAAGAAAAAAAGAATAAAAGAAACAACACAATTTGTCCCTGGGAAACTGAGGAAGATCAGTTTTTTGGAAAATGGTCTGGGCTCAAAAAATGAGAAACTGCGAAATAACAAAATCCCCCCTTTTCTTTTCTTTTCTTTTTTTTTTTTTTGTGGCCTCTTCTTTGTCTTGCAACAACCATGTCCTCCCTTTCTGAGATCATGTCCCAGCAAATGGTTGAAGAGTTGCACGAAAAAGAAGGAGAGGAGGGGCTGACAGAAGATGAGCGTCTTGCCCGTGAGATGCAGCAGGTTTTCGATGCTGAGCATGCGGAAATAGAAGAGGAGGCAAGATCTGGTGCTGAGGGGGAGAAAGAGGGGGAGAAAAAGGAGGGAGAGATGAAGAAGGAAGGAGAAGAAAAAGTGGAAGGGGGAGAAGGAGAGGGAGAGGAGGAGGGGGAGGGAAAGAAAGAAGGAGAAGGAGAGGAGGACGGAGTTGTGGAAGGGGAGGAGCTGACTGAGGACGAGCTTCTTGCCCGCCAGATGCAACAAGACTATGACGCAGAGTTCGCTGCCTCTTTTGCAGAGGAAGAAAAGCAGTCGTTGAAGAGGAGGGGGTTGGGGGAGGAGGAGGGGGAGGAAGACCTTGAATCGATTGTGGACTTTGATTATTCAGGAACTCCGCTGTACCACTCCAACCGAGACGAAAATGGGGATATTATTACAAAACATAACCCTGTTTTGTGTGGGATGAAAAACGCAAACAAAATTGGGTTGTTTGTGGATGGCGCTGGCGATATGGATGGTACGGTTGTGGAAAACTCTGCGTACAATGCATTGAAAAAGAAATCTTTCCAATCGGAGAAGGAAGAAAAGAAGAAATCTAAACGGCATGGATGAAAAAGGAGGTGACAGATTTTGCAACAACAACAAAATTATTCTAAATATTCTCAAAAAAAAAAAAAAAATGGATTCCCAAGAATTTTGGAGAGCACCACACAGACAAAGAAAGAAGCAATTTGTGAGCTGTTGCGCTATGTTTTAGAAGCATTTAGAAGGGTGGTGTTTGGTGTGCACCCAGACAGAGCCGCTGCCAAATCAGGCAGGTGCAAACGAAGAAATGCCAATTTTTGGTGTGGTGAAAAACGGAAAAATGGGAGGGACACACAGCCACCCGGAGAAGGATCACCATGGGAAAGGAAGTAGGTTCTTCTTCTCTCCTTTTGTTTCTTGTTTTTCTTTTCTTTTTTAACGATGTTTTAGCAGTGGTGTAAGTTTTTAAATTCTTTTTGGGGGGTGGATGAGAAAGGGAAAGGGAAAGGGAAAGAGAAAGACAGAGATGAAGAGAAAGATGGGAAAAAAGATGAAGAGAAAGAGGAAGAAAGATGAAGAGAAAGAGAAAGAAAACAGAGGACAGAAGAGAGAATAAGACAAGGACACAGACAGTAGGTTTTTCTCTCTTCACCAGAAACCTTTTGATTTTTTTGATTGCCATTTTTCCAGGCCACTGTTTCGGAGCAAAGAAGGGATATTTTGGTTTGTTTTCCTGCGATCCTTCTTTTTTTGTTTTTTTTTCATTTTTGTCAAAAAAAAACAGGCTGGGCCATCGCCCTTTTTGGATCGATTTGAACAAAAAGATTACAATTTGATAAGTGATATTGTTGGTTCGTTCGTTTGCTTTCTCTGGTTTCGTCTCTCTCCCTCTCATTTATTCATTTCAGGGAAAACATTTGTTGACACAGACCATCTCACAAAAGATGATTTCAAGAAGGTTTATCTCCCTCTTTCCTTCCCCCCCCTCCAAAAAATACAAACCAACCGAAACAAAAACAAAAACAAAAACAAAAACAAAAACAAAAACAAAAACAAAAACAAAAACAAAAACCAAACCAAACCAAACCAAATCAAACCAAACCAAACTAAACAAATCAAACATCAGCTCTGCTCTTTGTTGGTGGCAGAAGGTTTTTTTGATGATATGCAGGTTTGCTCTCTCTCTCTCTCTCTCTCTCTCTCTCTCTCTCTCTCTCTCTCTCTCTCTCTCTTC
>MUHK01008264.1:691-11372 GCA_002151225.1 Paramoeba pemaquidensis
GAGAGAAGGAGAGAAGGAGAGAAGGAGAGAAGGAGAGAAGGAGAGAAGGAGAGAAGGAGAGAAGGAGAGAAGGAGAGAAGGAGAGAAGGAGAGCGAGAGAGTGAGAGAAGGAGAGTGAGAGAAGGAGAGTGAGAGAAGGAGAGAAGGGGAGAGTGAGAGAGTGAGAGAGTGAGAGAAGGAGAGGAGAAAAGGAGAAAAGGAGAAAAGGAGAAAAGGAAAAGGGGAAAAGGAGAAAAGGAGAAAAGGAGGAGAATGAGAAAACGAGAGAAGGAAAGAAGGAGAGAAGGAGAGAAGGGGAGAAAGGGAGAAGGATAAGGATAGAAGATAGATCAAACCAATTTGTTCACATGCTCTACGGTCCCACAAATTGAAGAAAGAAGAATAGAAGGATTTGCTGGGTCTGTGTAAGTTCCATGTCCTCTCATAAACCCGCTTTCTTCTGAGATTGTTTCTCCAGGGACGACGGTCTTGGACTTGAAGAAAAAGAAAGATTCGATTCAAAGAAAGAAAAAAAAGACAACAGAAAAAGGAGTGAAACCTGGCTGGGGTCCCCCTCTGCTCGAACAACAGCTCCAAAGAAACGAACCTCCATCTCGTTTGCTTTCTTGGTTCTTCTGAGGTGTGGAATGGAAACGCCAAAAAAAAACAAAATTCACGGATTCTGTGCCGCGGAACAACTCAGAAATTTCCCTTCGTTGTTTGGGGTTGCACCCAATTCCCTGGACTGCACAGAAAGGGGAGCCATGGCCAGTTCTCGGCCCCGGCACAAAACAACACCTCAAAACCCAACCCAACCACCTCCCCATCCTAAATCGTGTCGCCCACCACTCCCCCGGGTTCCACACGCACCGCAACCACGCAGATCCCAACCCCCCATAACTACTGCCCTTTCGCGACCGCCCTCCCGCGCACAAACACAAACACAAACACAAACACAAACAAAAACAAAAACAAAAATAAAAACACAAACACGAACACAAACACAAGAAACAAGGGGGATGGATTTCTTTACTCAACCAATTCATTTACAAGAAATTTCGAAAATGTTGGGGAAAGATCCAGTGATAACAAAACAAATTCTTTGTTCTTGTGATTTTTCACAAATCAAGTTGGTACTTGTAAAGGTGGTTGCCAGGTTTTTGGGTTTTGGGATTTGGGTTTTGGGCTTTGGTGTTGGTGCTTTTGGTTTTGTTTCTTCTGATTTCCGTTCCTTTCCCTTGTCTCAAAACAGATACATGCAGAAATGGGATTCTTTTTTTCAAACGAAAATAAGTTTATTGGGCAATCGAGATCACATCTGTCGTTCAGTTTCAAACATCCTCACTTGCCGAGTGGGTTCACAGGTCCATTACATTTTTCGACCTTACAAATGCTATCCTATCTCTCTAGTTCATATGATGTTCATTTGTTCACCACACTCCCCCCTCTTCACAACAGGCTAAGCCTCCTCCCCCTGCTTCCCTCTTTTCCAATATCTCTCTTTTTTATAACTGCGTCCAAACCGTCTCTGTAACATCGACTACCTCCTCCTCCACCTCTTCTTCCGTCTCTTTCTCTATTCCAAAAAAGTATTTGACGCAGTCATCCACGGAGAGGGTGCACATGAGGATGTGGAATATGACCCACAACCGAGATGACCCTTTTACAAGCGTACAAGTGAATGGGATGAAAGTAACATCAAAGAGGAGATTTCGGGGGAAGATGGCCGGTACCACCACCTTTTCCTCTTCTTCAGTCCTCAGTCTTGCTGCACTTTTCTCACCCAATCCCCTCGCGTCTCCCCCCCCCTCTCAGTCTTCCCCTCCTCCCTTCCCCCTCCCCCCTTCCTGCTCTTCCATCCCTATTGATATCACAGCCTTTGTGGTTTGTGAAGAATTGAATTTCATCTCTTTAACCCATTCACCGATACCCCCTGGTGAGCAGAGAGTGATTTTGGTGCAAATCGTGTCGGAGAAGGATCTAGACCCAATTGTTGAGGTTCTTCAAAAAGCTTCTTCTTTTTCTCCTCCCCATCCCTCTTCCTCTTCATCCTCTTTTCCCTCTTCCTCGTCCTCGCCCTCGTCCTCGCCCTCTTCCTCTTCCTCGCCCTCTTCCCCTTCCCCTTCCTCTTCTCTTGTACGAAAAGGATCCTCACCCGACGAAATTGAGGAAATGGAAAAAGAATATCCTCTTCTTTGTCCTTTATCACAGGTGAGTTTTCCTCCTTCACTCTTCTGTTTCTTCTTTCTTATCTTCCTTCCTTCTCTAAGGCTCGTATCCAAATTCCTGCAAAGGGTCATGATTGCAAGCACCAAACTTATTTTGATTTGAAATCTTTTCTTCTTTTTGGGAGGGATTTTGATGAATGGATGTGCCCAATTTGTCGAAGTTTTCTTCCCGTGGAGTCAGTGATGGTTGACAAGTGGTTGTGTGGCGTGTTTTGTGAGCTAGGGGAAGAAGTGGGGGAGGAAGGGATTGTCGTGAGGAAGATGGATGGGAGTTGGATTGTGAAGGGGATTGAGGAGGGAAACTTATCTTCTTCTTTATCTTCTTCCTCTTCTTCCTCTTCTTCCTTACCTTCCTCTCCCTCTTGCCATTTGACGAAAAGAAAGAGAAAAAGAGCAGAAGTTGAGCCGGTCATTATTCTCTTAAGTGATGATGATGAGGGAGCGATTGATGACGTGGGTATGAAGCGGAAAAGAACTTCACCGTCTCCCGCTTCCCATTCCTGTTCTTCTCTTGATCAATCTCATTCTTCCCCCCCCACCCAGTCCCCTTTGCTGTCATTCTCTTGCTCTTCTTCCTCTTCTTCCTCTTCTTCCTCTTCCTCTTGTCCATCACGCTCTTCATGCTCTTCATACTCCAACCCTTCATCATGCCCACTCTCATCAAGCTCTTTTCCAGATCCAACCAGTTCATCCTTATCAAGCTCTTCTTCATACCCTCCTTCGTCAAGGTCTCCTTGTAACTCTTCTTCGTCCTCGTCTACACCGAGCTTTTCTTCAGACCCACTACCATGTACTTCTTCCTCAGACCATAGGTCTTCTTCATCAACCTCTTCATCCCTGCCTCCAACCTCCTATCCCCCCCATTCTTCTTCAAATCCACCCACATCCAATTCTTCGTGCCAATCTTCTATGTCAACTTCAAATCCACCACTTCCCCCTTTGTCAACTCCTTCATTCAACCCCGCCTTCTTGGACACCCTTCCTCATTCTCTTGATAACCAATCACAGGAGGAGGTTTGGAGGTGTAAGGCTTGTTCTTTTGACAACCAAATCCTTCTCCCTCAGTGCGAAATTTGTGAGACACAGCGAGATGCTGATTTTGTTTTCCCTTTCTCCCCCAATTCTCATACACCTTCTCCCAAATTGTCAACCATCGCCACCACAACAGCCACACCACCAACACCAACACCATCATCATCTTCCCCCTCTTCTCCTTCTTCTCCTTCTCCTTCCTCTTCCTCTTCCTCTTCCTCTTCCTCTTCCTCTTCCTCTCCCTCTTCCTCTTCTTCCTCTTTCTCTTTCTCTTCCTCTTCCTCTTTTTTCTCTTCTCCCTCTTCTTCCTCTTCTTCTCTCTCTTCTTCCTCTTCTCCCTCTTCTCCCTCTTCTCCCTCTTCTCCCTCTTCTCCCTCTTCTCCCTCTTCTCCTTCCTCTTCTTCTCCCTCTTCTCCTTCTTCCTCTTCTTCTCTCTCTTCTCCCTCTTCTCCTCCCTCTCCTCCTTCCTCTTCTTCTCCCCCTTCTTCTTCTCCCTCTTCTTCCTCTTCTTCTCCCTCTTCTTCTTCCGCCACTCCCTCTTCTTCCTCTTCTTCCTCTTCTTCCTCTTCTTCCTCTTCTTCCTCTTCTTCCCCTCCCCCCCCTCTCTCTTCCTCCTCTCCATCAAGCATTTTTCTCAAGCAAATTTTGAAATCCAAATTGGCCCCAACTCGAACCTCTCCCAAGTTTCGCCCAAAACTTCCTCCACCCTCTTGCTCTCCTCCCCCCTGTTCCCCTGTCTCACCTGCCTCCCCTCTTCCCCCCTCTTCCCTATCCTCCCCACCCTTGCCCCCCTGTTCCCCTTGTTCTCCCTGTTCCCCCTGCCCCCCCTGTTCCCCTGTGTCCCCCTTCTCTCCCCTCTCTCTTCCTTTTCCCTCCCCTTCTTCTCCTCCCCTGTCCTCCCCTGCCTCTCCCTTCGAACCTCTCTCTCCTGTCTCTCCTGTCTCTCCCTTCTCTCCCTTCTCTCTCCCGGCCTCCCCATTGAAGCAGCCCCCTCCCTCTATTTCGCAACAGCCTCACACCCCGCCTTCTTCCCTTCATCCAAAATTTTCCTCACTGCACCCCTTTGCTCAAGTTCATTTATCTGCTTTTCCTTCTGCTTCTGTTTCTTCTTCCATCAGGAAACAAACACGAGGTAGAACAAAAGAAAAGCCTATCGTCTTGTAAATTTTTTTAAGTGTTAATAAAATTATTTTTTCAAACAAGGGTTCGCCGGTTAACCATGATTAACGGACTAACCGTTTCTTTTTGTTTGTTTGACAAACCAAAGCATCCGTGTAGGATTTTTTGTGGTCAGATTTGCAGGGATCGTCAATTTTGTCGAGATCCTCTTATGACCAAATACCAAATACCAAAGGTTGGTCGGAAAAAAGCGAAATTTATTGAAAAGCTTTTTTGTGTTGAGAGACGGATACCTGCGACATCTTGAAAAGATGGATGTTTCATCACCAGGAGACAAACTCGAATGTTGCTTCTGCCCTGAATGTGAGTCATTCTATCTCGAAAATTTTGGTTGGTAATTTCAGTTTTTGTTCAAATTTTCAAGGGAACGCCACGATGAAGCTCATTTTGTGGGAAGATATTGAAGCAATCCGCAGCCACTATTTAAGCAATAATTGATTAAACAACAATTATCACTCGTGGAAACCGTTCATTTGTCGAACACTGGCCCACACCAACATCAAATAAAGTCCGTTCACCATGCGTCGAAACGGTGGACTCGCTTTTCAGTCGCAGTTCTCTGTTCTTCACAGTTTTGCGGTTTCGTTTCAAAAAAGACATGCAAAAAGAGAAAAATGAAAAGGCAAATAGAAAGAGGTTCTTGCTCATCAATGCAGATGATTTTGGATATTGTGAAGAAAGAGATGAAGGTTTTATTTTTTCCTTTCTGTTGGTTTCTGTCGAGTTAAATGTTTTTCCCCAGGGATTTTAGAGTGTGTGAAAAAGAGAAAAGGGGCAATATCTGTGTCATTGATGGTGAATGGTCGGTCAGCTTCTTCTGCTGCTCAAAGTGCAAAAGAGTTGGTTTGTTGTTGTTATTATTATTATTATTGTTGTTGTTGTTGTTGTTGTTGTTGTTGTTGTTGTTGAAGCTGATAAAGATGCCATTTTCACCTCTCTACTCTCCCAGAACCTTTCGACCTCTCTCCACATCAACCTTACCGAAGGTTCCCCCATCTCCCCCCCCCAATCTATCCCCACCCTCGTCACAAAAGACAAAACAATGCACGGAAAGCATGAATTCTGGGGTAAAATAGCAGCTGGGGAGATATCTTTAAACGATATTGAAAGGTGAAGAGCCTCTTTTCCCCTTCCCTTCCTCTGTTTCCCCTCCATTTACCACTCCTCAAAGAGAAGTTATCGCCCAAATTGAGCTCTTTCATCGCTACATGGGGTATTTTCCCCGGAGAGTTGATGGGCACCAGCACATAACTGCTGTTCCCTCGATATTTGATATTTTGTTCAAGATTTTGCCCCCTTTTGGGGTTCTTGTTGTGAGGGTTGCAAGGGAGAGCGATTTAGGGTGGGAGGAGAGATCAAGTTTTGTTGCTTTCTTTCTTTTTTTCTTTCTTTTTTTCTTGCTTTTTTTCATTCTTTCTTTCTTTTTTTCTTTTCTTTTTCCAACAAAAATAGGCCAGTTTTTAAAAACAGTTTCCGAAAACTCTCGGTCCATCCTCAACAAGTTCCCCATCTCCTTTCTCGCCCCTCCCTCTTCCTCTCCCAATTCTTCCCCTGACTCCTCCCCACCTGTCCTCTTCACCACCCACCACTTCCTCGGTCTATCCACAATGGGGGCCCATATAAACACGAAATGTCTATCAAACCCTGTCATGGCCAATATGCCCAGTGGACACTCTGTGGAGTGGATGGTCCACCCGGGAAGACGATCGCGTGACTATGGAGACGATTTTTCACGCTCGGAGGAGAGGGAGAGGGAGATGGAGGAGATGAAGGGGGGGGAGTTGGGGGAGGTGTTAGAGAGGGAGGGGTTTGAGATGGTGAATTTTGATTGTTGGTTGGGGTTGTGTGGGATGTGATGAAGGTGATCAGCAAAGACTTTTTTTTTTTTCAGTTTTTTTTTGGTTTTCGTTTTTTTTTTTGTTTATTTCTTTTTCTTTTTTTCTTTTCCTTTTGTTTTTATTTAAATAAAAACACCCCAAAGGGCAATCACAAATGGCTGCTAATGCACCTGTTCAATGACTTGTACGCCGTCGACCCTGGCAATGACTCATTCCTCATATTCGCCACCCTCATTCGATCGAACCTCACGTACGGGTCAGTTATTTGGTTGACAGTATTTTGCTCTTTCACTTGTTGTTGGTTATCCGCTACCACCGCTTCAGATAACTTCAAATACAAACTCAAATTCTCCACACTCCTCTCTAAAGTGGATGACCTCCTCTCTCTCCTTCCCCTCCTCGGCGCCCCCTCCCCACCGCCAACCGCTCCCTCCTCCTTCCCCTTCCCCTTCCCCTCCTCCCCCTCCTCTTCCTCCTCCTCTTCCTCCTCCTCCTCCCTAACATCCAAGGTGGTCTTGACCAAATACTTCATCGCATTCAAAAAAAATTGCAAAACATTCTCCATCACATAGGGGAAAGTGTAGCTCAAAGCGTTGTCCAAAGTGGGGAGCACATACGGGTGTGGCATGCTTGAAAACGTCCGCAACGAATACTCCGTGTCCAAAAGAGTCAAAGCCCCTGCTTTGTTTCCGTACATATCGCAATAGTTGGGGCAAGAAAAGATGGTGAACATGTATGGTGGGGCTTTTGAAGCAGAGAGGATTTTTCGTTTGTCCTGGTGGGTAAGGGGGGTGTGGGAAGAGGAAGAGGAAGAGGAAGATAATTTTTTCTTGAGGACGGGAATGGGGGGCTGGTCGCCTGGATAGGAGAAAGTTGAGCTCCTTCGGGTTCTTTGGGGGATCATGTGGACGGGGAGGGGAGATTTGGGTTTTGCTTCTTTTTGTGGTTCTTCTGATTCTTTTGATTCTTCTTCTTCACTCTTTTGTCCATTCTCCTCCTCCCCCTCCCCTCCTTTCCACAATTCCTCCCACTCCTTCTTCCTCTCTTCCTCCTTGAAGAAATAATGCTCCGCACATCCATCTCTCTGCACCTCGTGCCCCCTCACCAGACACACAAACCCATTTTCATCCAAAAAATCCTTGATCGCCTTATACCCAAACACATACCCACACCCTCGCGATGGGTTTCTCTCATACTCCACCCCCCACCATTCCTCCCAATCTGCGTCTGTTAAGTCCACCGCCGTGTCCTCCCCCAGGGGATCGGACCACAACAAATCACACAGTGCTCCCTCCGCCGGGATTTCTTTCTCCCTTTCGAGAGAGAGGATAGAAGAGACAGTGGGGGTGGAGGGGGAGAGTCCTCCGTGGACACAGAAAAACTGTCCCATGGCGGTGTCCACCACTGCAGCAAGCGGAAGACGTCGGAAACATTCCACAAATTTCTCAAAGATTTCTTTTCCATATTTTTGGACGCACTCTTTTTGGAAGGAGAAGTGTTTCGTGAGGAGCTGACACTCGTGGTTCCCGCGGAGGAGGAAGACATCATGAGGATGTTTCAGTTTCAGGGCGAAGAGATACAAACAGACCTCCACCGAGAACGGACCGCGGTCGACGTAATCCCCAAGGAAGAGGTATCGGTTGTCTCCACCAATTTGGTGTTGGGAGGTTTCGTCAAGGATGTGAAGCAAGTCGTAAAATTGGCCATGGAGGTCCCCAATGATATGAAACGGCTGGGAGAGACGGAGAACAGTGGGTTCTTGGTGAATCATTCGGGAGAAGTGGGAGAGGAGGAGATGGATGGCAGAAGTGGAGAGGGCTCCTTGGTTGTGGAGGTGTTCACGGAGGAGGTCAATGTCGGGGGCCCCAACAGGAAGGGGGTAACGGGAGAAAGGAGAAGGGGAGGCAGGGGAGCAGAGAGGAGAGGAGATATCAACATTTTCTTTTGCTCTGGATCTTCGTGAGCTCATAAGTGGGCTCCGCGCTGACATGCTCCCGTCACCCTTCGTCCTTGACCGAGGAGGAGACCGTCTCCAAAAAGAAGGTGAAGCACAAGCATCCACAGTATTATTTGTAGGAGCCGCAAGAGAAGGAAAGAGACGACGAGAAGAGAGAGGAACCCACTCAGGGGGGGGGACCCCTTTTACGACCCTATCATCGGTGTAGGAGAGGACCCCTTTGAGCCCGGACACTCTCACTCCGATCCCCATGGCAGCATCACGATATTTGAATCGATTTGTTTTGATTTGGGATTGCATTCTAAGGGAGGAGGAGAGGGGGGAGGAGGGGAGAGGAGGGGAAGAAGGAGGGGGAAGGAGGAGGAACAAATAAATTTACTAAAAATGAAACAAAAAACGAAATCGAATTGAATCAAAAAAGAAAAAGACAAAAATAAAAATAAAAATAAAAATAAAAATAAAAATAAAAATAAAAATAAAAATAAAAATAAAAACAAAAACAAAAACAAAAACAAAAATAAAAACAAACCTTTGTGGAGAAATACGTTTTGTGTCGTATCGAAATAGATCATCATAGGAACCAAACTTCGATCTGTTTGGCTGGTCAAAATAGGGGTCTCCGGGGGATGTGATGGATGATTGGGCCAGGCTTTGTGTGGATGTGTGAAAGGAAATTTAGGTAAGGAGAAGGGGGGAAAGAAAGAAGAGAAAAAGAAAAAAAGAAAAAAAGAAATAAAGAAAGAAAAAAGAAAAAAGAAAAAAGAAAAAAAGAAAAAAGAAAAAAAGAAAAAGAAAAAAGAAAAAAGAAAAAAGAAAAAAAGAAAAAAAAAAACCCTTTCTTTTTCCTTTCCTTGAATGAAGGTCTCTTTTTCCCCTTCATTTTGTCTTTAAATCGAGAAATAGTGTTGGCCTTCTCCTTGTCAAAAGGAGAAGGAGAAGCAGAAGAGATGTAAGAAGGTTGTCCATCAGCAGAACTACTGATAAAGCTCTGCCTCTCTTTTTTCAATTCATCCGCCGTTGTCATCGACAAAGAAATTCTTTTCCCTTTCTTTTCTTGTTTCTCTTCCTTTTCTTCTTCTTCTTCCTCTTCCTCTTCCTCTTCCTCTCCCTCTTCCTCTTCCTCTTCCTCTTCCTCTTCGTCATCGTCTGTGAATTCGTATTCGTATTCGTCTTCCTCCGGTCGAGGAGGGAGATCACAAGAACAAAAATAATCACAAGCACAATACTGTTGCTCCCCCCCTTTTTCTTTCCCTCCTTTTTCCTCCTCCTCTTTTTCTTCCTCCCTCTCCTCTGAGTCCGGATTCAATCTAAGGGGGGATAAATGAGGGGGAGAGGGAGAATCCGCGAGGTGGCTGGGGGGGTGAAAGCGGGGAGGGATGTGGACCATAAGAAGACCAGCTTGAGAGGAAGAAGTGGGTGGATGGGAATGGGAAGAGGGTGGTGGTTCGCTGTCTCCCAAAGGGTCCATTTTGGTGGGGGGTTGGGTTGGGGGCTGGGGGGATCCGGGGGGGTGTGGTGTGGTCTTTTTTGGTTTCGCCGTGTTTTCGTCCGCCGAAAAAAAATTTAAAATGTATGGCATTTTCAGACAAAAAAAAATTTTTTTTTTCTTGTTTAAGAAAGAGAGGCCCCTCATTGTCCATCTATTTTGAATCCCTTTTCCAATCCTCTCTGGAATTCCTCCCAATTTCCCTCTTGTCCATGCTGGCTCGTCAATCTCCTTTTTGTTTTCGACTTTTGTCCAAACACCACTACTTCTCTGGTCATTCGGTGTGTTCTTGTGCTCCTTTTTCCTCTTCCCCACATCACTTTTCTTCCACTTGCAACCAAAAAGCTAAACCCAGCAGCAAGGATGGAGAAGGAGATGGGAGAAAGGAGAAAGAAGGACATACCGCCATCCACGACCATTTGGTCTCAATTCCCAACTATTTGCCCAAAATTGAATGGGGATTTGCCTATGGATCTGCTGTTTTCCCCCAACCCTCTCATTCTGGGTTTTTTTTCTTTTTTTTTCTTTTCTTTCTTTTCTTTTCTTTTTTTTTCTTTCTTTTCCCCTTTTTCTTTTCTCACTTTCTTTCTTTTTTTCTTTCTTTTTGATCACATAATTCCAGAGACATGGTAGATTTTGTTTTTGTTGTGAGAGACCCCTATCATTGGCATAAACAAAACATGATCAAAAATCCGAGGTTTGAGGTGAAAAGAAGAGAAAAGGGAACAAAAATAGAAACCAAAACTCAGCCTCATAACTCACTCGCTCTACTCCCTCCCTCCCTTCCTCCCTCCTTCCCTCCTTTCCTCAACTCTTAGTCATTATTGGTGGCTTTTACGGCTTGGTGGGCCTTCTTTTCTCTCGTTTCTTCAGGTGTTTTTTTTGCTTTTATGCTGTTATTTGTTGTTTGTTGTTGGGACTCAAAAACTTGTGTTTCATTTTTTTTTTTTTTTTTTTTTTTTTTTTTTTTTTTTTTTTTTTT
>MUHK01008264.1:20107-41492 GCA_002151225.1 Paramoeba pemaquidensis
CACCCACCCACCCACTCTTTTCCTTCCTGTCTCATTTTTTTTCCCTAAAAAAAAAACAGCGAAGAAAGAGTCTACCTTCACCGAAGTTCTTGATTTGTTTATCAAAACTAGGGTCTTCATTTCTTTTCTTCTCCCCTTCTCCCTTTTTTCCCCTTCTTCTCCCTCTTCTCCCCCTTCCTCTCCTTTCCTTCTTTTCCTCTCATCTCTCTTTTTGACGATTTCTCCTTTCTTTCCCCCCCTTTTTCTTTCTTTTCTTTCTCTTTAAAGGTTCACCGTGTGATCATTGTGGATGATGAAGGTCACCCCACCCACCGACTCACCCCTTCTTGTTTGTTCGCTGTGGCTTTGGCTGCAAGGTTTTCTCTCTCTCTCTCTTTTTCTTTGTTTTCCTTTCCCTTTCTTTCCTTTTCCTCTCCTCACAAATCAATCTCCAGAGATTAAAAAAAAAAGAAACGAAAACCAGAATTTCGAGAATAATCTCTCTCTCTCTCTCTCTCTCTCTCTCTCGCTCTCTCTTTGTCCCGTGCTCTGTTTGGGGCTTTTGGCCAGCTTTTGTACTCGTGACAAAGAAGAAGGAAAGAAATCAACACGAACATAAAATAAACATTTTATTTTTTAAAAATGATGGGTTGGAGTCTGAGCAAATGAAAGAAAAGAAAAGGAAGAAAGGAAAGAGCAAGGTCGGTTTCAATAAAATTATTTAGTTTTCACACTGTACATCAAATCAATGATTTGTTACAAAGAAACAAAGGAATCCCTCCGGAATCCCTCCCTCCCCCCCTCTCACTTGCTCACTTGCTCATTGTCTCTCAATGTTGGGAAATCTAGATTCTCTTTTGTCATTTGTTCGATAAATCCCAGTCCCGTTTGGAGTGTCGCCAAGAGGTACCCTGCAGAGAGCTGTTAGTGAGAGATCGAAAGAAAAAAAAAAAAAGGCAAATGAAGGAGGTTGGCGACCTTGTTTTTGCATGGCACTTATTTCATCAATAAAATGCTGCATAAAAGATGCTTCTGAATACAACTCCACCACACCTCCTATTAAACAAACAAAAAAAAGATGAGGGAGAGAAACAAAACAAGAGGAAGGAACAGAGGGAAAAGGAAGGAAGGAGGCGGTAAAAAAAAAAAAAAACCCTTCATCATGACAAAGATTAAGAGTGGCAGCAACTCATCTCCACCAACCGAGACAGGAGAGTGGTTCCCAGCTGCCTCCCAATAATCTGTCACACACCCCAAAATCGCTGAAGCTGTACCAACAAGACATTGCAATTTTCTCGGTGCTGTTTTTTGGCTAGAGATGAAACGGGGAGTGAGAAGGAGAGGAAATGAAAAAAAAAGGGGGGGGGGAAGAAACCTCTCGAGGTGTCGTAATGTTGTTATGGCTGAATTAAATATAGGTTCTTTGTGATGGTCTGCAAAAAGTAAATGAATAAATGAATAAATGAATAAATGAATAAATGAATAAATGAATAAATGAATAAATGAATAAATGAATAAATGAATAAATGAATAAATGAATAAATGAATAAATGAATAAATGAATAAATGAATAAATGAATAAATGAATAAATGAATAAATGAATAAATGAATAAATGAATAAATGAATAAATGAATAAATGAATAAATGAATAAATGAATAAATGAATAAATGAATAAATGAATAAATGAATAAATGAATAAATGAATAAATGAATAAATGAATAAATGAATAAATGAATAAATGAATAAATGAATAAATGAATAAATGAATAAATGAATAAATGAATAAATGAATAAATGAATAAATGAATAAATGAATAAATGAATAAATGAATAAATGAATAAATGAATAAATGAATAAATGGATCAACAAATAAATCGACGAGTCAATGAATAAATACCTCCAGGACGAAGCCACATATGCTCAGGAATTTCTAAGTGGGCAGGGGAAAGAAAGGCAAAATTTTCGTATTTTTGCTTCATAATTTCATTTTGGTCTTTCCACCATAAATGATAGTAAGCCATTAGATCTGTGTAAATCTCTCCAAAGAAGGTCTAATCAAATTTTAAAAAAAAAAAAATGAAAAAAAGAATACAGGAGAAAAAAGGTGGCAAAATAAGCAAGGAACCTCAGCGATTGCTTCAATGGTTGCATTAATCCGAGCTCGAGTTTTCTTCAAAAAAGTATAATGGTCTGTCGTAAATCTTGTCAAATCAGACAAAGATGAATTGACTTGCTCCACAACAGCATGCCACTCCTGGCCAAACATCCAGGTCCCAGGCTCTGCCTTGCTCAAATTCTCTCTCAATTTCTTCTCTTCCTCGTCTGCCTTTTTTTGCTCCTCATTCTTTTTCTCCAGGTCCTGGAGTTCCACCTCCACCTCTTCGACTCCTCCCTCTGTGATGCTAGTGTGTAGAGACGATGGAGAAGAAGAAGACAAAAATGCAGCAGGAGAAGAAGAAATGATTGAAGAAGATGAAGGAGGCTGATAAATACACAAGGAATCCTTTGTTTGCTCTTCTTTTACATGTGAGGCCTCCAAACGGCGTCGAATGTCAAGTGTTTGTTTGCATCCATCAATCTAAAGAAACCAACCACCAAAAGGTGAGAAACTAACACACAACAAACACCGATGGAGGAAAAGGAAAGAGAAACCATGTCGCGAATCAAATTTGTGTGAGCTTTCGTAACAACAGCAATCGGGTGGATGGCCAAATTCATGACCATATGCAAATGATCTGAAATCAAGACAGGCTCATCCCTGTCATCTGTACATAGTCTCAACTGAAAAAAAAAAAAATTAGCAAGGACAATCGATGAAGATGGAAGAGGGAAAGGGAGTGAGAACATGCTTGAGGAGACCACCATCAAGGTGAAGGACGTCTGCACTTGAAGGCCCATTCATATCAGGATCTGGCATCATTGTTTTGCTGGAGCTAAAGGAACCAGGTCAGGTCAGAAAAATGAAGAAATAAATGAAGAAATAAAATGCAATCGAGATCATTAGAACAAAAAGAGGGAGGAAATTAAAAGTGAGCGATGTTACCTCCCAGATTCTCTGACTGAACCATCTTCGAGAAGCAGCGGTGGCTCCAAAACAAAAAACCTGCTTTTCTCTCTCTCTCTTTCTTCATCAAGATCACTCTTTCGGAACCTCCTCTTCAAATCTGTCGAAGAGGCCAACAGTTTGGAGAATCGAGAAAATCTTGGTTTGATTGATTGCTTGGACGAAAAAGGGGGAGGAGAGGAAGAAGAAGGGGAAGAGGAGGACAGGTGCGGAGGAGGGGGTGAAGGACGAGGAGGGGGGCTCAATGAAGGAGAAGTTGAGGGGGCCCTACTATTGCGACCCGGAGGTGAGGAGGCCAAAGAAGAGATGGGGGAAGACTCTTCTTGTGAGGAATTTTCGGGAGTTTCAGTGTTTTTTGAACTGGAAGGGAATGGAGAAGGGATGAAGGAGAGGTTGGGGGTTCCAGAAAAAAGAAAAGTTTTTTTGGGGGTTTGTGGTGATGGAGTGGAAGATTTGTGTTGTGACGAGAATGAGAGGGAGGAGGGAGAAGGGGGAGAAGGGGAAGGGGAAACAAAAGGAGAAGGAGAAGAAGGGGAAGGGGAAGGGAAAGGAGAAGGAGAAGAAGAAGGAGAAGGAGAAGGAGAAGGAGAAGGAGAAGGAGAAGAAGAAGAAGAAGAAGAAGAAGAAGAAGAAGAAGAAGAAGAAGAAGAAGAAGAAGAAGAAGAAGAAGAAGAAGAAGGTGATGATGATGATGAAGAAGAAGAAGATGAAGAAGAAGAAGAAGAAGAAGAAGAAGAACTGAAAGGATCGAGAAATGAAAAAGATGAGGAGGGGGTTATCGAAGATCTTGTTCGAAATCTCTTCACCAAGGAAGAGGTGGAGGACACAGGTTGCAATGGAGGAGAATCAATCTTTTTGGGGGAAGGGGGGCCGCAGGCACTATTCACGGATTTCGGGTCTGCAGAAGATTGATGGGTCGGTGCGGAGTTGAGGCTGGCAAGGGAAGGGCTTGCTTCTGTTGAGGAAAGAAAGGGGCGATTACATATCCCTTGAAATTTGTCAAAGAGAGATGAAACAGACGAAGAGTTCCTTCGTCTCAATTGGGGATCGTCTTCTTCTGGACTGCCTCTCGAGGAGGGCGGTGATTGGGTTCTTTCTTCATCAGACCCACTTATCTCAGTTGATGCCTCTGAGGAAGGTTTCTTTTCCATTCCTTTCATTGGCTGGGGTCTTTGGTCTTGTGGTTCAATTGGAGGGGGCTCAAAGATGTTTTGAGATACATTGCTGTCCATCTACAAAAACAAGAGAAGGAAAGGAAAGAAAGGAAAGAAAAGGAAAAAGTCAGAAAGAGACGCATGGAGAGAAAAAGAATCAATCGAACCACCCACTATCCGCACATTGGGCTGTCCGCACCCACCACAATATGTCAATCGCAGAAGCAAATCGTATTCGGGGTTGAAAAGTGCCACCCCCTGAAAACTTCGTCAGAATTTTTTTGGAAGTTTCACCTTTTGGGAGGTCATCCACGCGGTGCGCGTGAATGAACAAAAGAGGGTTTTCTCTCCAAAGTTAAAAAGAGCTCTTCTCTTTGCTTTTTTCTCTGAACTTTTTCAAGAGCAAGTCTTTTGTAAGAGCCCAACACAAGTCTTTTCCGAGTCTAACTTTTGCATGACCTTCCAGGCAAAGAAAATAAAATAAAAAAAAAAACAAAAAAAGTTGAGAAACAGGGGGATTACCCTTCTTCTTTCTTGTCATCCTTTGAGAACAGTGACTTAATTTTCCTCCCTAAATGATAAGTACCAGTCACAGCAAGAGTAACATTCACAAAAAAGAGATTGTAGTTCACGGGGTTGATGACCATGGAGTACCTCGACCAAATAAACCCAGTTGCGCAAAGAGCAGTTTGTTGCATCGTGCTGACCTTCTCCACAGGCCGATCCAAGTCCATAATATTCGAAACAGAAAGCATCCACTTCCAAGTTGGAGCCCAAAAGTGAATCGTAAATGGCCCTGCTGGGTGAAGGGCTACCCTTGACACTGCAGCAGGAATTGTTGCCGATTCAGCGAGGAGGGGCTGCACAAAACAAAAACAGGGACAGAATTGGGTGAGCAAGAAAAAGAGGAGAAAGGGACAAGAAGAAAAATGAGAAGGGACAAGACAAAAAAAAAAAAAAAAAAAAAAAAAAAAAAAAAAAAAAAAAAAAAAAAAAAAAAAAAAAAAAAAAAACCTTAAGACGAGGGCCAGCAACACCAGCAACACCCATTCCAAGACAAGTCGCCCCAAAAGTAGCAGGATTAAAAGTTGTCCTCTCCCCATCATCCTTTCTGCTCATCTCGTACTCATACCCTCTCTTGAGTTGATAAAATTGTGCCGCTTCATTGAAAGCATGGCAAGCGAAAAGCAGGTAATTCCGTGGCTGGACTTTCCATGCAAATCTCATAAAAAGTGCACTGTAAATACACAAGGTGGAGGTCATAGGAAGAGACACAACCTCAGGTCCTTTTGTTGTTCCATCATAAACAGCTGCCAAAACCAAACCCCAGTTGGCAACAGGTCCCCAGAAATGGCTGCAAAAAAAAAAGGCCAAGTTGGAAAAAAAGGGTGAGAAAAAGAACCATGAAAAGACAGAAGGCACACAAAAAAGAAGAGGGGACGGAAAAAGGAGGAGATCAAGAAGAAGCAAACGTTGTTTTCCATCCGTGCTCAGGGTGCTGCCAAGCAGTTCGAAAGCGAGAGAATACCCTAGCAGCCATTTGCGGTTTTAAGGAAGAAGACAGCCGAAAATTTTTGAAGCGCAAGGCGAAGCATGACGTCAGCGCCCAACTTTTGAAAAAGGCAACACGAAAGTTTTGTGTTGAGTTCTGGATCAATCGAGCAATCAAAATCAAGATGGGGAAAAAGGGAGTTGCTCTCCCATCAGCTCAGTCCATTGAGACCGATCCCCCGGTGGACTTTCTGGTGAAAAATATGGTTGAGTGTGACTCTGATCTCCTCCGTGACCAACTCCTTTCTGACTTGCAGTATGCGTCTCTTTGCGAAATGGAAACTTCTGTCCCTCTTCTCCTCAAGAAAGATTTGATGACAAGTTGGATTCTTTTCTACCAAGCTCACGGTCGCCTTTTTGACTTGATAGTGTGGTTGGTTCGAAAAGAGCTGACAGAAGGGAAGGCCTATCCTCAAGTCTCCTCTCCTCTTTTGTGTCATCTGACAAAGATGCTGCTTTCTGTTGAAGAGAATGAAAATGCTGCATCTCTTCTTCCCTCCTTCGAAGCAACAACAGGCCTCAAGGATCGAGCCCAAGAAAGGCTGTTTGATCCCCTCATCCTTCTTGCGATTGAGAAAGAAAAGGAGGGCTCTATTTTTTCGACTCATAGTCTTCTGCAATTTCTTTTGGAGGTTCTTTTCCCCTCTTCTTCCCCTCCCCCCCCTCTCTCCCTCTCCTTCTCTATCCCCCCTTTCTCCCTCCTTTTTGTTTTCTTTTTATTAACCCTTCCTTTTGAATAATCCATTCATGTCACCTTTATCATCGTCAATTTAATTCCAGGAGAAAGAAAATGGTGACCCAAAAGGGATCTGGCAAACCAAAAATTTCCCTCCCCTTCTCAAATTTCTGGTCAAATTCATGAAAAAGGAGCGAGATCGCTCCGTCAACTTCCTTTCTTTAGCGGATCAAAGCAACGCGAATTCAGGATCCTCTCCACAGATTTCTCGTCATTCTCATTCCTCCCCAGCCTTCCCGAATCGCGTGAACACTGCCCCCCTTCCGAAAGGGTCCTCCCCTCTACCCCCTTCTCCTTCTCCCTCCTTCTCCTTCTCTACTCCTCCCCCCGATCTCCTTTATCCGGATAGCGTCTACTCACTTGTGATTGGCCACTTCCTTTGTGCCATTCTCAAAGAAAACCAACCAAAGGCGGAATCCCGTTCGACAGGAAGTGCTCGGTTCTCCAGAAACACCTCCAACATTGCAATGGAGATTCTCACCAAGAAAGATGATTCTGAGGCGGTCGAAGGTTCTTCCCATTTTTTGGTGATGCTAACAATGGGGATGAAAGAGGCGGCGATGGAGTACGTGAAAAGCGGGCAGCCGAATGGACCCTTTCCTGACTCAGGAGATGGGAAGAGAGATGTTCTGCTTCGTTTTGGGTATGCGCTCCGTTGTTTGTGGGATGATTTGCGCAAGGATGTGAATGGATCTATTGTAGAGAAGAAAGCGCGAACTGCTGGGAGTGTGGAGAGTCAAACAGAAGCTTTAATGAATCTGAAAACAAATTTGGCTTTGTGCCAGGATTGTTTGGATGAGGATCTTCCGGGGAGTAGTGATTTATATGCTCGGTTTTCTTTCTTTTCATTTTTTCTCTTTTTTTTCTTTTTCCTTTTTCTCTTTGTTTCCTTTTGTATGTCCTTCACCCCCCCCCCCTGGGTCTCTCACACCTCCCCAAAACCAGGCATTTTACAGATGCCCTTCGTTACATGGCAGTTTCAGAAGAAGGATGGGAGTTGATCAAAGTGAAAAAAAAACAAAAGGATTCACCAATCCATGATTTATCTGTCTGGATGAAATTACCAGAGGTCCATAGCATTTTTGTCTCAATCACCTTTCGTTTCTTTTGGCTTACATATCTCTTGGTTTGTAGGGATCTCCTTTTCATTTATTCAAGGCGAGTAAAATTTACCCGGTTTCCGTTCCCACAATGTTCAATTTTTTGAGGTCTCATTTTTTCTTTTTCTTTCTTTCTTTCTTTCTTTCTTTCTCTTTCTTTCTTTCTTTCTTTCTTTCTTTCTTTCACATTGACTCTTTCGCATTGAGTCTTTCGCATTGAGTCTTTCGCATCGACTCTTTTCCTCTTTCTTTGTAAATGTCATCTTAATCCTTGTTTCTCCAGAGACATCCAAAACAACTTCAAAACAGACAAAACTCTGACGACTGCTGAAGTCGTCCACACTTATACTGCCTCTCGAAAGCTTGTCTACATCCGCAACCACTTCTCATGGCCAATGGATGACCGAGACTGCCTCATGGCAACTCACGAGATGATCTCCCCCGATTTTCAGGAGGCTGCGATTGCTGGGCACTCTGTTGAACTCCCCTCATTTCCGACCACCAAAGGGGTAGATCGTGTATTTTTGTTGATTTCTGGGTACTTTATCGAGGCAGCGGAGATTAACCAAGTTGGGGAAAAAGGAAAGGGGAAAGCTGGGTCTCGGAAGAAGGAAGCGAGGCCGCCGAGGAAGAAAGCGGGGTGTAAAGTGTCGTATTTGATCCAATGCAAAACTGATTCAAAGCTCATTCCGTCGGGACTCTTTATTTCGATCATGAAAAATACCATGCGCACCAAATTGAATTTGGAGGAGCATTTGAGTGGAGAAGAAATCAGTCCAGTCGAGGCGAAGAACCTTCCCGTGCGGCTGAGGGATGCGGGGTCCAAAGGGAAAAGGATGTCAGAGATCGCAGAAAATCGACATATCTTGCCATCCGGGACAAGCCCCAGATTCTTCGACAAACCCAAAAAGCCGCTAACTTCTCCAAAGAAACAGCTTACCAGGACCTTTTCTAAGAAACGTTCCAAGGATGGCGAAGGAGCTCCAGAGAAAGCCCAAAGCGAGCGCCAGCCAAGCCCCCAACAAAAAAGGGAAAAAATGGAGGGGCTGGGTGAGGGACCAACAGCTGGAGTTAAAGCAATGTCACCCATTTTACAGCGGTCCCTGAGCCTCAAAACCAGTACCGACACCATACCCAACAATGACAACGCCAATGTTGCCACCGACATCAACGTCCCTGCCACGACCTCTGCCAACGAAAACACAGAAAACTGTGCCAACAACGACGTAGAAATTGTCCTCCCGCAGACAAATTTTATACCCGCACCGGTTTCCTCAGATACGGTGGCAGCAGAAGATCTTCCCTCTTTCCCACTGGAAGAGCTTCTCTGTTTAATGGTGAGCGACATCGAGGTGGCCGATCGGTACCACAAAAGAAAAATGTTTTCGAAAACCTTCTTGGGGCGAGATTTTGTCGCTTGGTTGATGGATCATGAGATTGTGGAGACGGAGATCGCTGGAGTGCAGATGGGGAACGATATGATTCAACTTGGGATGCTGTGGCCAGCTCAAAGCAATGTCGATAGAATGCAAAACGATGATTCATTTTATCGATTTGCTTGCCATGCCATCGACCTCGCTGGCGAAGAAGGGTTGATGGAGGGTGATACAGAAAGCCTCATCCCCCAGTTGGGCAAAAGGGTTGATGTAACAAGCAAGCAGTGCTCTGCGCTTAGTGAGGAGGTTCGAGCCCTCAAGATGGAGATGGGGTACATTCGACATTCTTTGGAACAGCTTGAGGGAACCACCAAACTACTCGCGTCACGTCCGCCTCCTTCACTCGCCCCAGTGCCTTCTCATGTCCCTCCCCAAGTTCAGATCCCTGTCCATCCCCAAAAGACCATCAGTGACAGTCATGTGGTGTTGTGTTGCCTCCTTGCTGCTCTTAGCAATCTTGGCTGGATGGTTCTCCCCCAATTCGTTCTTATTGTGTTTCAAATTGGAATTTTGGTGGTGATTGGTTTGGTTCTCTACTTGGGCCATCAGAAGGAGAAGGAAGATCGTACTCGCCCCTCTCTTCTCGTCTCATCTCGATCCATGGTACCTACATCATCGACACCAAGTTCGTCATCGCCCTCGTCCTCTTTGAGTTTCTCTGATCCCATGTCATGTGGGTCACAGGGGGAGGGGGAGCTTCTTGGTGTTCCTGCTGACCTCTCCGAAGTTGAACCAACAGTGGAGGGTTTGCGAGGTGTGGTGTCGAAATTCTACCCAGAAATCTCTGATTTTGAGGACTCCTACATTCAGAGTGTGATGGATGTGAAGGGTCGCTCCTTTGAGCAATCAATCGAGAAGTTCCGAAAAGTCTTGGAGTGGCGGAACTCTCAAAACGTGGACGGAATCGTTGTTGCAGCAGGAGAGGGGGTCATGGCGCAGCTCTGTGAAGAGGCTCTGTATATGTATGGGTACGATCGCAATGGCCATCCTCTCTTTTGGGTCAGACCCCATTTGAAGGACTACAAAAAAATGGATGTGGAGAAGGAGATCATTGTCCACATTCTTTTGTTGGAACTTGGGATTAAGTCACTCCCGAAGGGGATGACCACTTTTGTTTTGGTTGCGGAGACAGGGAAACTGGGGATGAGGGATTTCTCTCCTGCATTGATGAAGGGGTTGATTAATTTGCTGACGAGTGGCTATCCGGATAGGCTGGAGGGTCTGTATGCTGGACCAATTAATTTCGTGGTGCGGATGATGTACAAGGTCTTGTCTCCAATCGTGCCGGCACGTTTGTTGTCCAAGGTCCATCTTATGGACTCTTTGAAATCGCACTTGAAGGAGTCCATGCCGATCCCAGAAAAGTATGTTGATGAGCCTCACCCCTCGTTTGTGGTCCAAGGAGAAAATGGACCTTATTTCAGTCTCAAGAAGATGATTGAGACCCAGCGAGCGGAGGCCCACTCGCTAGGTTTTGAAGTGCCACAGTTGGACAGGTTGTTCGAGGGTGGTTACTGTGAGGCTGAGGGAAAGGGGAAAAGTAAGGAGTGATCGTTTCATTGTTTTATTAATGTTGATAAAAAAACATTCCCAATTTTTTTTGTTCCTTTTCAGACAAAGCGGGATTAGAAGCACTAGTCAGATGGCCAACTCGCTCCTTTGGTCCAACTTTCACAAGGAACAACAGCATGATGTATTGTGAGAAACCAGAAAACACAAAAATAACCAAAAAATAGTAAGCCATTTTGGACGTTTTAAGAGTGATTTGAAAGCCGTTGCACACCCGTTGCCTCTATGTTTTAGAAGCATTTTCTTACTTTACGTTTTTCGACGTTTTAGAAGCATTTTATGAACCATTTTGGGCGTCTTATGAGTGACCTGTGAAACCAAAAAAAAATATTCTTTTAGATCGTCTCTCTGGGGTGATGTTCCAGGTGTATTCCACAACAATCGGATTGGCATCTCCCAGTGAAACATAAGGTAGCAATATTTACAACAAAATCAAAAGTAGAAACAACTCCTGTAATTATAACAGCGACAAGTTCAGTACTCATATAATTTTAACAAAGAATAAAATATCTAGAAATTAGTTTAATTCTTTAAAAATAAAATACACAATATTATCATTTATTAAACATGAGAGTCTAAACGATCAATCAACAATTCACCGTTAATTTGCCTAACACTAGGTGAGACAAAGCTGTTGGCAATTTTTATTCCTTTGATTTTTATGAGCCAATCAACCGCACCAAACACCGAGAGAGGGGAAGGAGAGGGGGGGGAGAAGGAGAGGGGGGGGGAGAGGTAAGGGAGAGAGGGCTGAAGATTTTGCTCGAGGGCATACAAGAGACTTGACAAACCTTTAACAAAAGAAAAAAAGAAAAAAGAAAAAAAGGAACTGTGGCTCTTTTGTTCCGTTTATTGGAAAGGTTTCAGAAAATCCAGCAGCTTTGAAGTTGCTTCGTTTGATCCACCAAGTTTTTCAACGACTTCAAAATGTCCCCCTTTGATATCTGTTTCCATTTTCGCATTTTGAAATCCCATCTGATGGAGATTGATTTAAAAAAAAAGGAAGGAAGGAAGGAAGGAAGGAAGGAAGGAAGGAAGAAAGCAAAAATAGAAAAGCAACACAAAATGAAGCAAATCAAAGCGGGTTGGATAGAAAAAAGAAAAAAGAAATAAAAAAAAATGACCTTTTGGAGGTGGGACGTGAAGAGTTGAGCTTGTTTTTCATTCACAAGATCGTCCTCAGGCGAGTGCATGATGAGCCAACGAATTGCATTTTTGTCTTTTTGTTCCCATGTATGACCTAAAGAAAGAAAGAAAAAAAAAAAAAAGCCTTTGAGCAACAGTAATTTCACATCGAAAAAGAAAGAAAAGAAAAAAAGAAAAGAAAAGAAAAGAAACTGATTGGACAATCCCATTTTTTTTGGTCTTCTGTCATCGAGTAGTAAACATAAGAGGCCCATTGAGGAAAATCAACACAAAATTGAGGAAGATCGTATAATCCTGAAGAAAATGAAAAAAAAAATGATCAGATGGGGAAGAGAAAGAGGAGAGAGGAGGAGAGAGGAAAGGAGAGAGGAGAAAGGAGAGGAGAGAGGAGAGAGGAGAAAGGAGAGGAGAGAGGAGAAAGGAGAGGAGAGAGGAGAGAGGAGAGAGGAGAGAGGAGAGAGGAGAAAGGAGAGGAGAAAGGAGAAAGGAGAGGAGAGAGGAGAGAGGAGAGAGGAGAGAGGAGAGAGGAAAGAGGAAAGAGGAAAGAGGAAAGAGGAAAGAGGAAAAGGAGAGAGGAGAGAAGAGAGAAGGGAAAAGGGAAAAGGGAAGAGAGAAAAGAGAAAAAGAAGAAAAAAATAAAAAAAACCTTCAATTCCAACCACAGCTTTTATATCTTCGCAATGGGATGGCCGATACTCGTCTAAAAGAAAAAACCAAATTTCAAAAAAAAAGAAAAAAGAAAAGAAAAGAAAAGAAAGGAAAGGAAAAGAAAAGAAAAAAAAAGAAAAGAAGGCAAACAAATAAAATAAAACCTGAAAGTAGCAACAAAGAAGCCATATGTGCCCCACAAGAATGACCAAACAAGATGATAGAATCATAATCTATCTCATTTTTTTTGCTAATCACAAACTCAACACTTTGTTTCAAAGCTCTGAAAAAAGACAAAAAAGTCAAAAAAGAAAAGAAAAAAGAGAGAGAGACTGCAAAAGAAAAGTTCACTTGATGTGAGTTGGGTGGAGGATGGGAGAGGAAGAAGGGGAGGAAGAAGAGAGAGGGTAGTTGACCAGAACACAACCCATCCCTTGGCTGACAAATAATTTTGCAATGTGATTGTATTGACTTTTGTCCCGATCTAACCACAAACCTGGTGTGAAAGATGACCTGGTGAATCTAATGAAAAAAAAAAAAAAGAAAAGAAAAGAAAAGAAAAGATAGAAAAAAGAAAAGGATAGAAAAAAGAAAAGAAAAGAAAAGAAAAAACCTCCATGAATAAAGATCACCAAACTGAACTTTTCTTTGCTCTGAAAAACAAGATAAGTCCCGAAAAAGGAGAGAAAAAACAAAAAAACTCAAACAGAAGGAAGGTAGAGATCAAGAGAGTAGTCATTCCCCCCCCCTTCCTTGAACTCCAAAGTGGAAAAATCACCCATCTTTGCTGGAATTTTTTCCAAACCCAAAATGGGGGTATTTTGGGACAGGCCCGACCGCCGAACAAAATTAACGTTCAAAGGTTCATACATCACAAAGAGAAAGGTCTCTCTTCTTGCCAGAGGAAGTTTGGCCAAGAAGTTTGGCCTGGCAGAGACCGTTATTGTGGGACAGGTTTTTTTTGTTTTTAAAATAATTTTAATGGCCCACAACAATTACATTTTCTAATTCGATAACTTCACAACACTCATGTCAAAAGATTCACCTCCATATTTTTGAATCAAACTGATGATGTTTTTCTTCTTGGAGGGAGAGGCTTCTGAGTGCAATTCATACAAAATACACAAGTTGAATACAATAGACTCATTCAAATTCTTGGCTGGGTCAAGGTCAATAATTTCTTCAAGTGACTTGATTGCCTTTTGAGTTATTTGAGTTAGTTGGGTGGGGGGTTAGAAAGAGTTAATTTCCTAAGGCAAAGGAGAGGGGGAAATAAATTGAAAAAAACCTCTTGTAATTTGCAAGAAAACAAGAGGGCAATGGCACGATTGTTGGCAGCAATGTAATTGAAGGGTCTTTTTTGCAAAATAGCATCAAAGTGACGAATGGCATCAGACTCTTTATCTTCAGCAAGAGCCAAATGCCCCTTTAGGTACATGTGAGCCAAAGAAGGAAGAAAGAAAGGGGATGAAAAGAAAGAGGAGAGGAGAAAGAAAAGAACCTTGCACATCTCAACCAACACCCAATTGTCCTCTTCATAAGGCTTTTCTTCAAATAGGTGAACAAGATCTTGTACTAACTCTTTTGCTCTGAGAATTGGAAAATCAACAACTAAAAAAATTCTTGCCATCCACCCAAAACACCCAATTCACCCACCCAAACCTTGGAATGTTTCCAATTTGCAAAAAAATTCGAATCTGGCCACACAAAAGAGTTAAATCTTTTGGAAACTCCTTCCTCAAATCGTTTACCATCATCAACGCGACCCCATACTCCTTAGTTGTCAAAAACCTCCCAATAATTGCCATACTCACCATCACCTCCCTTTGTTTCCACACTTTCAATGTCGCAGGGGGGTCAGCCACAATGTCAAACACATCGGTAATCGAGAAAGATACAATCAAAGAGGCCTGAGAGGGGCGATATTCTCCTGTGACCATTTCTTCCACTTGTTGAAGGGGATCATGAGAGACAACAATATCATCAAGAAGGGAGTTAGGGGAAGAGGAGGAGGGGGAGGAGGAGAGGCGCTGAATTTCGCGACGACATTTCGCAAGGAGAGTGTGGAGGAGATCGAGGGTGGCTTGCATCTGTCCTTGGTATCCAGGGAGCTGGGACTTCAACAAACGAGCGGAAAAGGGAAGAAAGGACCCTTTTTTGTGTGTGAAAAGGGGGAAGCAAAAAGAGGAATAAGAAAGAAAAGGAGATACCTTTTTGGTTTGGGTAAATTGCTGGGTAGTTTTCAAATTTGTGATGAGAATCTTGTGCATCAATTTCACCAACTTTCAAAAGGTCCAGCTCCTCGGCTTTGAACAAATTCATTAAAAAGGGGACAAAAAAAAACACAAAAACCCCCACAACAACTCCCCATTTTTACCAGCTAATTTGTAATCACGAAGTTGATAGTAAGCCAAAACCCTACACATTCGAAACTGTACAAGCTCATGAGGTTTAAAATTATGGAGTTCGGCAGCCACAGGGGTATTGAGGATGCGATCGCTGAGGCGGATAACCTCCCTCCACTTTGACATCCACATCAAAGATCTGAAAAGAAGAATAAATATCCCTTCTGTAGAAAAGAAAACAAATGGAGAAGGATCTGAGAGAAAGAGAGAGCGAGAGAAAGAAAACCTGATGCTTGCAGGAGTGAGAGGCATGGCCTCGGGCAAAACAGAGGCAGGGGTTGGGACAGTTGAAAACGCTCCAGAAGCTAAAGAGGGAGAAGGAGAATTAATTCGTCTTGTGGAAGATGCTGATTCAGCAAGAGAAGGTCTCATTGAGGCGGTTCTTCCCTCCCCAAGAGGGCGTCTGTAAACACCATCAGAGTCGGTGTGGTGCAAGGGATCCATGGAAGAGATTGCACCAAAAAAGAAAAAAAAAAAAAAATCTTCTTTTTTCCTTTTTTTTCGTCAAATCAAAAACATCCTTTTCGTCCTCTTCTCTTTGCCCTCTCTGTTGGGGGTCCACTTTCCATCAACCAGTCCCTGGGTTCCACCCCAACACAACATAACCCAACAACTGTGTGAAAAGTCAAACCACCAGCGATCATGTTGAGTGAGAGTGCGATTCACGCTGCCGTGGCGGGGATGTGTGGGGCGATGACGGCGGTGTTTGCCAAGGTTGTTTTTGATCCCTCAGGTTTTGTTTCTCCTCGTTCCTTTTGATTTCCTCGCACTCAATCCTCCCCAAACAGTGTCAAACAGGATCATTCTTTCAATCTTTGGAGCGTTTTGTGATGAACAATTTGAGGTTGAATCTTTTGAGTCAATTTTTTTTTTTTTTTTTTTTTTTTTTTCAACCTTTTTCGAAACGAAATCCCCAGGCCATTCAAATCGCCACTCGGGTTGGATTTTTTGCCCTTTTAATCGCCACAAACATCACCATGACCAACAACTCTGCCAAAGCATTGGAAAAAAGTACCAGAACCGCAAATGCGATCATCCTCAACTCTGGATTCAATTTCTTTTTCACGGTTTGACATTTTGAAAAAAGAAAAAGGGGTGATGTTGGGGAAAAAGAAAGAGAAAAGGGAAAGAAAAAAGGACTCACCCTTTTCATGAAAGGGAGTGGGGAGCTTTCTCATCTTGGACGAATCAATCTCGTGGAAATGGGTGTTGGGAGCCTCGGTTGTGCTGCTCGGTCTGCTTCTTATCTCTCTAGATGATGAGGACACCAATCAAAAACAAAAAAAATCTTGATCAATAAAATCTTCTCTCCTCCATCACAAATCCCAAAATTCCCAAAAAAAGCTAAATTTTTGTGTGTGTTGGATCACTGAAAAACGCCAAAGTGGATTGTTGTTGTAAAATTGCAGCCCCGTGTGGTTTCCTGTGGTTTGCCTGTGGTTAGCCTGTGGTTGGCCCTCCTCACCCAGACTCGAAAAAGAAAAAAACAAAAAAAATCTCATGAGCTTGAGGGACGTAGTTGCCAGAGAAAAGCAGACCGAAGGGCCTGGGCCAGCTTCTTATGTTCTCGTTGGAGGGGAGGCTTGGAATTGGCATGGCGTAGAACCAATCAAACGACAACTTTCGCACACTTCGGTTTCCTTTGTTTGCCGTGCCTACAACCAACTCCGCGAGTTGGGAGTTCCCCCTTCGTCGATCATTACGATTGTACAACTCCGAGATTACTTGGATGGATTGAATATCGCCGCCCAGACTGAGGGGGTTGATTCTCGGTTGAAGATCGGGTATGGGTTTGCTCATCAATCCACCCTCTCTGCTGCTTCTCGTATGTTGGCGGAGGGGGGGCCGACGTATGATGGGAAAGATGTTAATCCGTATACATTTTGGTCTGTGATGAATGGGGAGGCATCAGGTTCTCTTTCTTCTTTTTCTATTCTTTCTTTTGCTTCTCTTGCTTCTGTTGCTTCTTCTTGTTTTTCCCTCCTTTCTTTTTACTCCTTTTCCTTCCTTTCTTTTTCTTCTTTTTTCTTTCTTTTTCCCTTCTTTTCCTTTCTCCTTTTCTTCCTCCTCCTTATTTTCCCTTTCTCTCTTTTCGTTCTCTTGCTTTTTTTCTTTCTCCTCCTTCCCTTCCCTCTCCCTCTTTTCATTTGCCTCCCTCTTTCTTTTTTCTCTCCCCCAAACTAACTCTCAAAAACCATCCATATTTTTTCAGAGAAAGTCCCAATTGTTGTAGATTTAGACAGTCGATTTATATTCTTTGCCATTTACTCTCATGGGTATTACCACTCAGCTTTTCCCCCTGTTCCGCTCAAGGTTGAGGTTGATTTGAGGGTTGGAGAGGGGGCCAAATCGGTTGAAGTTGGGATCAAGATCGTGAAAGAGAAGGGAAAAAATGGGAAAGAAAATGGGAAAGAAAATGGGGGAAATGGGAAAGAAAATGGGAAAGAGAATATCCCTGGGGAAGAGCAAGAGGATATTTTGGTGGGAAGCTACGAAGGTCCATCCACCTATCATATTGACCCCGTAACCAACGAGCATGTGGACCCTCTCACGAACGAGTGGTACGCCTTCTTCCCCTATGCTCCTGACCCACCAGTCCCTCGGCTGTTGGACTTTGTTTGCGTTGCCGGAGCCAGCTCCAAACACGACCGTCCCGAAACCCTCCTCTACTCCACCCAACTCAAAGCCCTTTTGTTTGAGCTTTTTAGGAAACGACCAAAAAGGCCCATCCTCGGGCTTCTCAACTACTGCAAATCTGGTGGGAATTTGGAATTCATGAGACGAACAGCTGCTGTTGATCATTATGGGGCCAACAAATGGCCTCTCTGGCTCATGGCAAGCTCTGGTGCTTGCCATAACTCCCTTGTTGGTGGGCTTTGGCAGTCCTTCTTTGACAACCTCTCTCCCCTCCAAAAGTCCCAAGAGAGGTGTTCATTCGCTGAGTACTATCGCCGAGTCGTGTTCAAGTACCACAAAGACAACTCCTACGAACTCCTCAACCTCATCAAATCCCAATCCTACCCCATGTTCGAAGTCGAGGAATCCCCCGACGACACATACCACCAAGACCTCAGCGGTCTCCTCTGCGCTGGGGAATTCGGAGAACCAGACTTCCGAGCTCTCACAAAGCTCCAACTCCGGTACCACTCCGGGGAGAAATTCGGGAGGCCGATCTACATTTGTTTTCCCAAATCGGACCGGAGAGTGGATCTCGCGGCTGTTGTCAGAGGATGTACAGCGAAAATTGCTGCCCCGGAGGAGGTTCATGGTGCTATGATGAAAGAATTGGATTTTTCGATGTTTTTCCCAACCCCGCAGGAGATCTCTTCCACAATGTTAATTCCTCCCCCTCCTACCCCACCACGTGTCCTTTCTGCGACCTCGCGCTCTCTCCTCCCAAAATAACCAATCCACCAAAGTAAATTTTATAAATGTTTTTTTTTTTTTTTGGTTTTTTGTTTTTTTTTAATGAAAATGGGCTGGATTCCCACGAGCAACAACGCGTGTGGGTAACCAGAAACAAGAAGGGGTGCTTGGGCAAAGGAATGTTTTGGAAGTTGAAGAGGGAAAGGACAGACAAGGGGGTTATTGGGGGGTGACAGTTAGTCGACAGCAATCTTCCTCTTTTTTGGAGAAGGAGGGCCCGAGTAAGGGAACCAATGGATAGCGTTCGGGTCGATCCTGACCTTGCGTTTGGCCATGTTTTTCGTGTGTTGCTCGATGATTTTTGGGGTGACAGAGATGATGTGTTGTCCCTTCCAATATTTGATGAGGTTAAGTTGCTGGAGGGTGCTGATGATATCTTCCATTTTTATGGAGGTCATTTTGCTGGGGGGGGGTGTTAGAGGGGAGGGGGAAAGGGGGGAAAGAAATAGAAAAAAGAGAAAAAGAGAAAAAGAGAAAAGATATTGAAAAGATATTGAAAAGAACCTCATATCTTTGATACTGATGTTGCCTTTGTGCTTCTGTAAAATATCAATCAACACTTCTGTCCAATAAGAACGGTAACTCAAGAGACCAAGATCGGAAAGAGGTTTCTCGGGAGTCCCCGTTTTGGCCTCCTTTCGAGAAAGCTCGTAAGAAAATGAAATGAGAAGCTTCCCATAACCCTTTCTTTGGAACGGAGGAAGGGTCAAGATACCTGGAAAGAAAGAAAGAAAGAAGGGACGAAATTAAAAAAGAAATCAACAAAAAAAAAAAGGGAGGGAAAAGGGGGAGAGAAAGAAAAACAGGGAAACAATAACAAACAAACAAACAAGCAAACAAACAAACAAACAAACAAACAAACAAACAAACAAACAAACAAACAAACAAACAAACAAACAAACAAACAAACAAACAAACAAACAAACAAACAAAAAAAAAAAAAAAATCTTACACGCCAAATTGTAGTCATCAGGTGAATTCTTTTCCTTGGAGAAGTACCCAACAATATGGCACCCCTTGTTGTCGGACTCCGTCATCACATAAAACAAAAACGGTTCAACGTCGTAATACAAGGTCTTGTGATCAAGAAACAACTTGGCCAACAAACAAAGGTTCTGGCAGTAGATTTTGTTCTTGATGCCGTCGACCTCGAAAACAGACAAGGTCCCACTACGATAGATTTCGTTTCCAGGGGGGTGTTTAAGGTCACATTTCATCTTGTGGCGGGCAAGAGTTTTCTCTTTTTTCATGTATTTCAAGCAAAATTCGCATAGATAGAGCTTGGGGCATTTTGCATACTCTTCTGGGTAAGGAGAGAAGTACCAGGTATCGATTTCATACCGACCAAGTTCGATCAGATTGATGTTTTTCACCTGGGAGAGAACAAAAAAAGAAGAAGAAAGAGCCGTGCAAAAGAAAGAAAGAAGGAAAGGGAAAGAAAGGGGGGGAAAGAAGATGCAAAATAAAATGAATGTGCGAAGAACAAATAAAAGAAAGAAAGAAAGAAAGAAAGAAAGAAAGAAAGAAAGAGACATGAAATGAGTTTGAAACTAGGCAACCAGATTCAAGAATCACAAAGAAAGATCACAACAAAGAAAGAAAGAAAGAAAGAACCTTGGTGATTTCTTGGTGCTCTTTTTCCAAGGCAGAGAGTTTTTCCGTCTCCTCTTTCTGAGCGATGATTTCGTGTGTGCTCTTCTTTCGACTTCGCGTCATCTTCCTATTCCCAGCTTCATCCTTCTTTGATGGTTTGGAACGAACGGTCGAGAAATCCATCTTTTCGGCGCTGACCCATTCATCAAGACGCTTGTTGACTGCAAGGAGGATGGTCAAACAAAGTGTTGGGTTGGGATAAAATAAAAGAAAGAGTCTGAATACATTCAGAATAGTGAACATAGTACTCCCACTCATTGTTGTCGTTTCTTCTCCGTTCAATCACTTCGCAGGTATCTGGAGAGAGAAGAAAGTGAGACAAAAGTTCCCAAGGGATTTTGGAGGAAGAAAGGGGACGAACGATAGGTATCATCGCGCCATTTGCAATCCACGAACGTCCCGATTCGCAACCCGTTCTGCTTGAGGCCCTCGAGGTCCTCTCCAACCGTAGCAGAAAGGGCACTCGTTGGCGTCGAGGTTTCAGCAGCTGCTGATCCTTTCGCTTTTGTATCCTTTGATTTGGAAGCTCGTGAAGTCTCACTCATCTCTGGCTGATGGCTTTTTTCAAATTTAAAAAGGAAAGAAAGAATGGAGTGGAGGACGAAGAATGTAACCTTCTTCCCTGCAAAGGCAGGAATGACACGAGGTGTGGTCTCTTTCTCTTCTTGTTTCGCAGATCAGCAAAAAAAAAAAACTGCCACTTGCGGTTTTGCGAAACAAATCCTTTTTTTTTTTCGACTTCACCGATTCCAATAATTATAGTTTAACGGGAGAATCCAAAAAAGGGCTCTAAAATTTAGCCAATCGAGCCAAAGAATGACAAAAATTTCGGAAAAGGAGAAGGAAAAAAAAAGGGCGAGGTTTGGTGTGTAGGAACCATGGCAGATACAAAATGGCACACATCAAATGTGACAGGTGGAACTACTTCGGCTGGTGCACCTGGGGGGTCTCAGCCCATCAAAGCTGGGTATCTCACCAAAATGGTTTGTTTGGGGTTTTGGGCGGTTGGGTTGGAGTTTGGGCGAAGTTCTGAAATTCTGTTACTTTTTCCAGGGAGAAGTTCGTAAGACTTGGAGAAAGAGGTGGGTGTTTTTTCTCTTATTCTTTGTTTGATTGTTCTTTTCTTTTCTTTTCTTTTCTTTTCTTTTCTTTTCTTTTTCTTTTCTTTTCTTTTCTTTTCTCCTCTTCGTTGTTGGTTGTTATTCGTTGTATTGGTTGTTTGTTGCTTTGTTTGAGCTCATAAAAACAAAAAACAGGTGGTTTCAATTAGAAACAACAGGGTCTTTGTGCTATTACAAAGATGCATCTTATGTCACAGGCAAGCCCCTTGGCGCAATTATTGTTGAAGGGTGTCAAATTGAGCCCCAATCTGCTGCAGCCATAGGTTTTTCTTTCTCTCCCCCCCCCTCTCTCTTTCTCCTCCCTTTTGTTTCCTCTTCTTTCCTCTTCTTTCCTCTCTCTCTCCCTCTCCCTCTCCCTCTCTCTCTCCCTCTCCCTCTCCCTCTCCCTCTCC